>JAQIVE010003073.1:0-17870 GCA_034698285.1 Sminthurinus bimaculatus | reverse complement strand
AGTTTCTGTCCGTTGATTGAGTCCTCTATAAAGAGTGATATGATGCGGTGATTCATGAGCAAAACATGTTAGTAGATGTTTAATTTTCAAGTAATAAATAAATAAATATACTACATCGACTAATTAAATTACATTCCATGTAATACCTGCTACTTTAGCACTATACAAACTATGTGCGTATAATATTCTCTCAAGATGAGTTATACAATACAAGTTACAATCAAAACTCAAGCTTATAAACTTCAAGTCTACCTATAACCTATGTGTATATACAATGTGCAATGGCCACAATTTAAGTAGCATGCAACTGAGTTTTATTCTAATTATGATTTACCCACGTAAATCGTGGGTAAATTATGTTATTGTCGTTATAATGTGTGATATGTGTAAATAAAAATATTGAGTTAGGCCCATAGGTACACGATGCATAAATTATATGCATGATAATACTTAACCACTAAATACCAGATTAAATATAGTATTCACTGATTAGATAGCACATGCATGATATGATATGATATAAGTGCATAGTCTCGCTAATGTTCCACCACAAAGCTCTCACCACCACTAATAACTTTTACCACATTAAACAAACAAAATACTATCAAGCATACCAAGACGAGTATATTGAGTATCGAGTCACAACCACTGACTGAAAAGTTTTGTCAGAAGCCAAAAATATTCAAAACACTCTTTTTCCTCTAAATACCTACCATATCATTTTGTTAATTAATATTATACACAAGTATATTTGCACAGGACACCATCAACACGATGAAACCACCCGGAAATCACAATCTACATGCATACTATGTGAAAGTTATGACTAGTATTTGAATTTAAAAAGTACATATACAAATGCAGTAGATGCTTAATGTTGATTAAAAAAAATATATACATACTGGGGAATATCAATTTAACATATAATATTATGCCTACATAAAATAATGGAGTGATTTAGTAGTTACACAGTGAAATCAATAGCTTTTTGAAGCGGAACAGGCTCCCTACTTCCTGTTTCCTCTTATAATAAATTCTGCACTCTGTTACTGGAAGAGCTTTTGTACTATAGACGTAAAAAGTAAGAATCACGTCCATAATCCTCATTCACAGCCCGTGGCAATTCTGCTTTTTAATATATACTATATACAAACACATGAACTTTGATAATTAAAGTACAATGCAAAAAATTAGAGAAGATTGTGAATCACAAGAATGGGTGCTGTACTTTCTCACCCGAACCCGATCTTATTTGTAACAATAAAGTAAGATCTTGGTTACTTATTTTATACAGTATATAATAATAATGGTAGAATTTTTATCAAACCATGCAAGATATCACAAAGGACTTTCTTTTTGTGCAACGCCTAAAAAAAGAAGATAAAAGACCTTCTCGTCATACCTGGATACAGTATCTATTTGTGTACATGGAAAATAATGCAGATAAAGCATTATACTTTTTCCCCAAAACTTACACTTTCTACAATAAGCCATGCACAATTTGGAAATGCGGAAACACAAAGGAGATAGTTTCATCTATCTGCTTTCATCTTTACTTTTATCAGGAATCAAGACCGATGAGTAAAGAAGCATGGAGGAAAAGTTTGTTGTACTTAAAATTGAATTACTAAAAACTTTTTTTGGGCTTTTATTACTCACGTCCAAGCTTTTCCAGCTTTTATTCCGCTGATATCCCTTTCGCATACCAAAAGTCCGACTTTTCTTTCAGATTCGTTCATATATATATTTTACCAATCCTATTCAATATTACCATGTACTTATATATCTCTTTGTCTTCTCTTCACAATATAAATTAAGCGGCCAGGGAAAAAGTTGCTTTCACACAGTTCAAGGCCAAAAGAAAGAAGAATTCAGAGTAATGTAGAGTGAGGAGAAGGCCAAAGAAAAGTGCGGAAGTATAATAGTCCCTAATTTAACCATGTCATGAAGGAACTTTCAAAATTATTATTCCGCAGCTGCGGAATAACAGTCCACTCATGTATACATACCTACGCCTCCGCACATTGTTATCAGTTTAGTTCCACACTCCATGTGCATATTTGGATGCATTTCACTTGTGCAGCTACATATGATATTTAGAAACGTGAACAAAAACAAGATCTGCTATCTCTATCAACACAAAGCAAGTGAACAAAAGAATGGGCTGATGCCGGGTTTCGTTCAAAGTTTTGAAGCAACCTTTTATTTTTGACTTGAAGATTGAAACTTGCCTTGGTTATTATCTCTCGTTTTGTAGGGAATTAAAGTTGATCCACATAATATATGTACATTTTATACATAATACATATATAATGGATCTTTGATTGAACAAAATCACACAAACACGTGCCATGTCAAAAGTTAAAATGATATCAAGTATGTATTAAATTAATACATGCACATTATCATTTATTTAATAAGATTATCCATAATAATATGTAATGCTTTTTATTTTTATGCATTATAAACATAAACACAAACAGTTACTATACAAATAGTTGGATGGTATCTGCTATCTGCATTAAGTAATAAGATGAAGGTTTTTCGGTGAGGTTATTAGCTACAGTCTATTAACAATCAACTTGTGATCTTTCCAAAGCAAAGCAGAACAACCTTCTTCCTATATTTTGCAAACAAGGTCCATGGGGAACCAAAACATTGAACGTCGTAAAATCGTCGTCATCTTGCACAGCATATTGTACATAGATATACAGTGCAGTGTAGGTATAAGTACAGCATCTACTAGAGATACTGTATCTAGTGTGAACACATGCATATTATTATAGTTTGAGTACGGTGACAAACAAGAGTACGTACAAACTTATATTATGTAAAGGTCCCTGTATTCATACTCATATATAAGATATGATACTTCTTTAATACATAGGCATACCTCCATTTGTATTGTATCAAATATTATACAGTCTTAATTTTTATGCTAAATTTTTGCAAGAAACACGTGGAGAGAGAGCGCGAGAGAGAACCTTTCTACATGTAAATAGAACAACAGGCAAAATGACGGGAAAGGAGAAACGCCTATAATTTCCATACATAATACATAATATACATACATTATAATGTGTTTTGGTATGTTAGTATAGAAAACATGAAGACACACATATTAGTATACGTAATAAAAGACATTTGCCTAAAACTATGAGTGCCTGCTTGCCTGCCTACGTCAAACTTGAAACTACAACAACGACTACTACTACGCTTTTACTAGGTATATTTTGTATAATATTGTAAGTAATACTTATACTACAGTCATTCCTTGTTCAAGTTGAAACCGTGTCAAATGCCTGCAATATATTTTATTCTCTCTAGCTCTAGCTCACTGTTTCATTCTGTTGATGAGGAATTGGATTGGGCGCAAAAACTATATCGCTTTGGAAGCCAAATACAGAATTAGCGTGGCTTTATTATATCTACAACAACAAATCTTTTCCAACTTGATCCCCGTGGCCCATGGTTTTTCTTGGTTAAGTGCATCAGCTCTCGACGCACGTGGAACTCAACATGTTGTTGTTTTTGAAAACTCCTCATCTCAAGTATTTATAGGCACACATTATATAATGTATGTGTATATTATTATAAATGTTCCTCGATAATAATATTGCCAAGAGCATAAAATGAACAAACGTTTTATTCCGACTTTTGATAACTACGTAAATATGTATACCTAATACGTGTATGTATGTAGTATGTACACACAAACCGCATCGAAGATATATGTTGCATTTATAATAATTATTACGTATTTGTAGATAAAATATGTGTACACTACATGTATATATTATTCATCGATTCAGCGAATAGTTATTAAAGAGAGGGTTAAAGGAACAACAACAACATTTCAACGACAAACAGACACAGAAACTGAAGCCTGCCAAAGATACCCATAAATCACAGAATAAATATTGTAAAATATCATCCGTGATATTTTTCCTGATGAATTACTAGCTTCTGAATTCATTAAATTTAAATTTTTTACAAAATCAAACACATTGTAAATATACATGTTGTTCTTCATTCTTATATACTTCAACATTTGCATCATGTATTCTTTGTTTCGAGGAAACTGTAAATTGCCATCACACTCCACTGTGGAGTCTCCAGTCAAAATTTTTAGTATCAGAAATTTCATACAGCTCATAAGACAATGCCCATTCATAAATAGCTAGAAATATGGAAATAGAAATACAGACACAGGTCATGAATTACATGTTTTTAAGTGTATTCCCATGAATATGAATTGATGCAGCTCTAATGCATATTGTAATATTGTAAGGATCATCATCATCCGTTAACCGTTAAGTACAAGAGTAATATTCTGGTCGTGTGCTCATGTGCTCATCTCGACAACACCAGTCAGCAGTCACTTCATTCATCATTTTCATTAGCTGTTCCAAACTACGTATTTACTACAAGTTGCTAGTTTTACTAGTGCGTATTTAGTATTTGGTAACTCTATTTACATAATTACACGAATTGATAATATGTAGATATTTTGAACTTGGGAGAGAGTATTATTGTGGTTCTTACCGTTAACAAAAATGTGAAGTGCTGATGACAGTTTCTAGTTGACAAAAGGATTTTTTAAACACTCCGTTTTGAGTTTTCAGGTTGAATCACAAAAATAGTAGCTGCATGTTATATTATTTACATTTTACATTATATAAAACTTTTGTCACTATTTTTTACTTTTTACTTGATATTTAGTTTCAAAACTTTCAAAGTCCAGTTGAAAATGAATAGTTTCAAAAATAGCATAATAAAAACAAATATATAGCAGGTATAGTAGTAGTATCGAAGTACCAATAAATTGTTATGCAAGATGTAAACGACAGGTTCAAAAGTTCACAAGATGAGAGGACGTGATTATCACAAACTACTTTTTATCAAAAAAGTAAGTAAAATTGATTTAATTTTGTTCCAGCAGACACGTGTTCATGTTTCCAAGCACTATCAAAACTGCAATCAACTTGAGTCTTGAGTAGATTACAGAGAACAAAAACTTCAATAAAATTCAGTGTATTCACTCAACATTAATCAGTTCACTGTGCTCACTAAAAAATTCTCACCAACACTTTGATACATGCAAGCAGTTTGTGAATAAAAAACAATTTTTTTTGTTATCTTTTTACACGGTCAACGGTATATTTTTTTTAATGTTTGTAAAAGTGAAAAGTAAAACTGCTATGAACTAGAATAAATAGAGGTACATATTACATACATATTACATATTACATATTACATACTTTTTTTTCACTTTTTTCTGATAAAAAAGGTTTGAATTTGGTATAGTAAAATCTATGCTCCGCGTTTAGAAAATATTACACATTTTGTGTGTATTCTTCATCAGTTAATCGTGTTGTATGTATCAATTAAAAATTCACTGGATACAATAATACAACAATTATTCCAGAGTATTCAACTATGATATAGAGCACAGTAATATTTAGACTGTTTCACTCATCTCCAAGAAGATGCAGGTTACTCGTTACTCGTGCTGCAAGCAGTTGCTGACTGCCTGCTTGAATGTTGAAGGGAATGGAAAAAACGCAAAATAAACAAACAAGTTGAAAACCACGAACAAAAATATTTGTTTGTATTATCCGTAAAGTATATTAACATATTATATTATTATTATAAGTATGTATAATCATATTATTATGTACATACATTTACATTTTACATATATACATGCACACATAGTACAGTACAGCACATGGTAATTGGTAATGGGTAAACGTGCATTGAATTTAACTGCATTAATAAATTATAATATTATGTTACATTTTAATGTCGTTGACTCAGGGCAGTGTATGGCGCATTGGTAATACAATATCTCACGCTTTTACTGCCTGTTGATGTTGATATTAGAATGTATTATATACACATAATAACAAACACAACTGGAGAAAATCTTTGAATTGTCGATGCATATATATACTTTTTATACTTGTATGTCTGTCTGTCTATTACATTAAACAATTCAATAATAGTTAATACTAGGATATATCGGTATTATATAGTCGATATAGGTATTTAGGTACACTGTGTGTTCTGCCACAGAACTTCTGTGGAACTCAAACTTGAGGTACTGTTTCTTTGTCTGTCGAAACTCCAAGTTAAGGGAGTCTGAGGTCAAAATGAGGAAGACATAATGTAATAATATTTTAATATTTGCAACTTTTATTATGTATTATCATTATTATTGTTCTTGTTCTTGTTCATGTGTATTGTCAATTGTCACTGTACAGTAAAAGGAACCCTTTTAGCTTCTTACACAGTAAAGATGAAAGATTGTCAAAGTTTTGGCGGTGAGAGGGAGGAAGAAGAAGAAATATATGTAGGCATTAAATAATGTATTTAACAACTTGTGTGTCTATTTACACGGATTATTTACCATTGACACTGAATCTTTGACTCCTCTTGGATTATATATTATGGTGAAACGTTTATGTATACTGTGTGTTAACTTTTGCATAATAAAATAGTATAATAGGATCAGATGACTTTTGTTCTTGCTCAACGAGGCCGAGTTTGCCCCTGAATTGTGACACTGGATCAGTGTTAACTATTAACTATATGAAGATGTAACTAGTATGTATAATGTGTATATGGTATAGGAAAGAAGATGAAAAGTGAGTGTGTATTGTATTTCGAGTGGGGGGAATAATTAAGTGGCAAAGTTGCTATTAAATTATTCGACTAGCCGTGAAGAGGGGAGGGGAAGACAAGAAAAAGAAGAAGAGTAGAAGGAGGGGAAAGAAAGAGGAGGGAAAGGGTAAGATGGAATAGGAATAGAAATAGAAATGTGTTCAAACTGAACAAATCAAAGAACAAATTAGCAAACGAACGAGTGAACTGTACTGTATATTATTGTACTGTACAATGTATTTCGTCGACGAAATTCAATTGGAGATGTGTGCATGCCAAGTCACACTCATCGACTACCATACATTTTCCACCGTGCACTGCCTTTACGCTGCTATTCCATCCATTCTATTCCATACTCCATACTTTCGCCTATGCTTGATCCTATACGTACTTGCGTTGCGTACCCACACCACAATCTACTATACACACTGCATAATACATAATACATACTATGCGATATACAGTTTTTACAGCATGTCCTTACTCTTGGATTTCAGGAGTCTGCCAACTTGAGACGACCGACCGAAAAAGCGAAGGCTAAGGCGAAGGAGTTCTAATACAGCTCACTTTTACATCGTGTACAAAACGTTAGGATTTTGCTGGTTTTTTGTCGTACATACATACATATTTTTATACATATGTTCCTCTGTTTTATAGAGATACACACGTGCTGTGGAACCAGCAAAATCTAGCTTATATAGAACTACATAACAGTACTTTTATACTTTCCGTGTACGTCGAGATTTTCTCTAGAGATCCGAATATTATCCACGTTGCACCGAATTTTCTGCGCTGTGAAATATGTATAAATACACACATTTAAACGTGTCCTTTGTTTGTGCAGCCTGTCTTTTCTCCGGCCTTTTTGTTTCTCTCACACTGGCTCAACTACGCCGTCTTTGTCCTTTTATTCGGCTTTTCGTCTCCCATGCATTGCATAAATAAATATGTATGTATGTATTCCAGTCCAAACGTTAACTGCACAAGATGAGATTGTGTCGTGATAAGGCTTCAACAATAATATTATAATATTCCAAGGTATTTCTTTAACAAAAACACGGGATTTCAATGCCGACTTTTAACTTTTTAAACGGAGGGACGAGACAATTAGGAATCATAATATGCATCTAGTAGGCAATTAGGGGGAATGCAATTTATCATAGGTACTTGAAGTAAAATTTTTTGATTTATGATAAATAGTGTTGTAAAAGAATTGCAGGAAAGAATGGAGCTTCCTTTTACTTTTGAGACATGTCAGGATTAATCATTTAAAATCTATTTATTATGCATACATACTCGTGAACAGCTTGTACATACATACATATTTACATGAGTAACAATAATACTAATATTAATATCATATGTATTTACGTACTATTGATCATATAGGAACAGAAAACGTTTAAAGGCTGTTGAAGAACGTAATTATTTAACATTTACATGTAATATAATATATTATGTTTGATTTTCATAATTAGTTTACACAATCAATAAATGTCTCATTTTTTCAATCTGTAATACATAAGTATATGTTGTATAATATTTTATATTTAAGTATATAGTATGTATTTAATTCCTCTGTCTAACATCTAAAACAACAAGATAACTCTTTATTTACAAAATGTTAAATGCTTTTGGGAAAAAAGTGTATGTTCTTATATACATAATACACAAAAAGAAGGCTTGACTTTTACATGGCTAAAATAGCTCAACTAATAAATATGAATTCTAATTTCTAACTAATTTAATTGTGGTGATGTCATATTTACATAGTATTTAAAAAATGTTTATCTATAAACTATTAACTCTAAATATTCACTGTATTTTGCAATACACACACACATACTTACAAGGTCAATTACGATAGGAAGTTGAGGATTTTGAGCAAGCTCTACATGTTGATAGTTACTAATGTAATATTATTTGAGCATGTTCTCATATCAAATATCAAATACAATTTCACCCTAGTCTCAAGAATTTTACGGTTTTTAATTTTTATAATGCCCATATTCATAAATATTTGTGGAAATGAAAGAGCATCATTTTTGTCTCAGCTTTTTACATGTATAACTAAGTAGAATCAGCGTTTGTCATCAAACGTTAATTGTATTTATACGGAAGTGGTAATGTATGCTTAATGTCTAATAATTAGCTTTATAATTTACACACAGTGGTAAACTTACAAAAAATAAGGGCATAATATTTACATAGTTTAAAATAATTAATAATTATTTTTACAACTAATTTAAATTAATTAACTACTGGTGGCGGCGACCTTCTCCTGGGTATTTGTCACAGTCACATCATTTAATATTGAAGCAGTTTGGTCGACATTCAAAAAACTTCTGTGATCTCCCTCCACTTCAAATATCGACAGGGGTCCATCACAATACTGTAAAGTTAAACATTAAGATGGTTTTACTTTTCAAATTCACAACTATGAAGATAAAGATAAAAAATTTTATTGGCACATTCGGGACTATCAATAGTCGGAAACTTACGTTCGATAGGTTGAAGTTGTCGTCCATGACAGCTTCTAGGAATTCTGATCTCTCTGAGGCTTTGACCAAGGTTGTCCGTCCGGAATACTTGTAATCTGTTCGGTACTCAAAGGTCAGTTGACTAAAGGTCACATATCGTCCAAAGTATTGCTGAATTTGCTCCTCAGAAGCGTCCGGGTACAACAGCTTCAACAACTTTTTGACGAGCTTTGTGTTTCTCTCCAGGTCTTCAGTAAAGTGACTTGCCATCTCCTAAAAATGTGTCATCGTTATTTTAGCTTTTACATTTTTTAAATCTCATAAAAAACTACAACAGTTTAAACTTTTAATGTACTATGTATGTATGTATTTAGTATTTACCTGGCTTTGCTCTGCTGGTAGTTTATGGCCAAAAGTACTTTGGAAGGCATACACAAATTTATCCTTGACACTAAAGTCCTCTTTTCCTTGCCAGTTGCAACTTCCGTCCAAAAACATTAAGTTCAATACCTATTTTGACACATGATAAAACATAAAAAAATCGTCTTAGAATGAGTTAAAAAAAATTATAGTTAAAATTTCAAAAACTTTATGTAAATAAGTATTTGTGCAATATAATCAATCGAAATTTGAAAACTTACCTCATCTTTGTGTTCTTGTTCTAATTGTCTAGCCATTTCAAACATGACGCTGCCACCGGATGAATATCCTGCTAAATTGTAGGGACCTTCTGGTTGCACCAACTTCATTTCCTATAAAAATTTGTTCAGACAATTTAAATATTAGACATTTTTCATTGTTACACAACATGTTTACCATTTAGCATACATTTTTTCAAAAAAACAAATCAGTCCCACAAAATTACCTCGATATAATGAGCGGCCATTTGAGGAATGGATTCAATGGGGTTGTCATCGGAGATTTGGAAGGCGTAGACATCAAGCTTCATTTTTTTAGAAAGCTTCTTGAGTGGTCCGGGATGTCCCTCGATTCCGTGAACGAGGAAAACTGGAGGAATGTCATCATCGATTTCTCCAGAGTTCAACTTGACTATGGTTTCAGCAGCGGATCTCATGGACGAGCTTTGAGTGCCACTACTGGCGGCTTGTTTAGAGGTGGCAGAGGTTGTGGCTGAAGCACTCGTAGAAGATGGTGAGCCCTTGACAAAAGTTCCAGCATCGATGGCAATGAGGTCACCCATGGTCATGCCCCTGATTTCGTTGGGTGTGAGTGGGAGGTCAAAGTCTCGCTCGAGCGCTTGTTTCAACTCCATTCCAATCAAGCTGTCCATGCCGAGGTCGACGAGTTTTGTGGCGGGGTTAATTTTGCTCACATCCTTGATGCCAAAGACGGTGGACAGGGTTTCGAGGAGTCCACGCTTGTTGGCCGACTTCCTCGTCTTGTCCGCGAGGACCATGGACGAGTAGACGGGACTAGTTTGGTTGAGGGCAAGGTCGAGGACGTCAAGACAGGAGGCGATTCTCTGAGCCACGGTACCATCAAAGCTCTCAGTTCCGGAGGCTCCAGGAGCCATCAGTTTTTCGGCAACGAAGCCGACCTCGCCAATAATTCCCCATTGAATGGCCAGTCCGTGAAGTCCTTCCTCTCGTCTCTCCTCACAAATCTGCTCCATGACTGAGTTGGCCAAGCCGTAATTACTCTGGCCAGGATTTCCTCGACCGCAAGCACCACTGGAAAACACAACAAAGTAGTCCAAATCCGGGCAGTATTGACGACTCAGCCGGTCCAGACTCTTGGTCACTTGGACTTTGGGAGCGGCCACTTGTTGGAACATTTCCACAGTTTGATTCTCAATTCCGGCGTCCTTGAGTACCAGCCCCGAGTTGAAAATTCCCCCGACTTTTCCCTTAGCCGCGAGATCCTTGACAAACTTTTCGGCATTTTCGTCCGAGGACAGGTCAATCTGGGGTGTAGACACGGCCACGCCCTTCTCCGCCCACTTTCTCATGCACAAGGCCTGGTAGCCCGTGGTCACTCCAGAGCGACTCACGAGGACCAAGTTTCGTGCTCCTCGGTCCACCATCCAGTTGGCAACTTCAAGTCCAAGGCCGCCCAAACCGCCAACAATGACGTAGGACTTGTCGGCGTGGAAGTAGGTCCGAGGAATGGCGGGCACTGCCGGCGGCTTTCCAATATCCTTTTCCTCCTGCACCTTGATGAGCACCTTGCCCATATGCTTGCCTCCAGCCATAAACCGGAAGGCGTCCTCAATCTGGTCGGCGGCAAAGACAGTTCTTGGTAGGGGTTTGACCACTCCGCTCTCGATGCCCTCGGTGAGATTTCGCTTGAGCAGTTGCTTCTCCTCCTCCGACTTGGTGAAGATTTGGTTGAGGAAGATTCCGTGAAAGTCAATGTTCTTGAGGAAGCAGCCCATGCCCAGCGGCGTGTTTTGGAAGGCGTCAAAGGCTCCGATTTCCAGGAATTTTCCGTGGAGACCCAGGCAGCGGACGGAGGCTTGGAGCTTGTCATCGGCCAGCGAGTTGAGGACAATGTTCACGCCCTTGCCCTTGGTCAGCTTCATGATTTGGGGCTCGAAACTGCAGTCACGGGAGTTGCCAATGTTCTCGTCCTTGAGGCTGGGGAAGAGTTCCTTGATGTACTTTCTCTTCTCCTCCGTACCCACGGTTGTGAAGACCTCGCAGTTGTTGTGTAGGGCCAAATTTATGGCTGCTTGACCAACTCCTCCCGTTCCAGAGTGGATCAAAATGGACTGACCAGGACGGAGATGAGCGCGGTTGAAGAGGGCGTAGTAGGCCGTGGCATAGACGATCGGTACTGTGGCTGCCCTGAAATTACATTAAAAAATATTTAGGGCCGTTCTTAAAACATTTATGAAAAATACAAAATGTCAAGTATTATTAGATTGATGAATTTTGCTTTTCTTACTCTTCAAGAGTCCATCGGTCCGGAACCTTCCAGACGAACTCGGGGTCAGCGAGGACACTGGTGGCAAGTCCCTTAGAGGGCAACATGCCCATGACCCTGGCTCCACTCTCATCAGTTCCCGTGAACTCAAAGCCCATGACGCAGTCCGAGTAGCTGGTGGCGGAGTCGATGGGCAACTTGCCGGTGGCCAACATGATGTCACGAAAGTTCATGGAAGCGTAGTTGACCCGGCACAATTTGCCCGGGAGAGTTCCACTAGGGCCGACGGTGGCTTGACTGGGATCGTAGTATTTGAGCGCACTCTCGATCCATCGAAGACTGGTCAAGTCTCCGGTGGTCAGGGTGTTGATGTAAGCGTGCTCGGCTTGTTTTGAGGGGACGGAGACATCTTGGGCCAGGGGGAAGTGACGATAGGAGCCCAAAACGTTGTCCTTGGTCTTGAAAATGTTCATGACGAGGTCATTCTCCAGAATGGCGGAGAGGGTGGCGTCTGGCTTGGCAAAGTCTAAATTGAGGGCGCCGTGGGGGTCCATGATGGCTCGAATGCTCTCGCCACCAGGCTCCATTCGAAGACACTTGACGAGACCCACGAGACCCGATTCGGGGTCATTTTGAGAGGTCAAGTAGATTCGGGAAGATTCGGGTGACTCACCAGTGGCCACCTGACCCATCAACTCCTGGAGCTTTGGTAACCAGTCAAAGTTGGGGCTGTCGATGGATACGGAGCTTATTTGAGCAGAGTCGCCCAAGGATTTCTAAAAATGAATTTACTTTTTTTATTGACCTGTTTTATACTTTTGGATTTTTAAAAGTAAATATAAAAATGTAGTAAAAAAAAGTTAAGAAAGAAAAGGTTTGTTTATACCTTTTTGAAAAGAGAGAAGAGGGAATTTTCCGAGAATTTTTCCGAAATTTTGAGCAAGTCTTGAGGGAAATTGTCAGTCTTATTTTGTGAGCGGAGGGCAATGTAAGCCCCGTTTTTAAGGGAAGCCGCGAGGCTTGAGAGGAGAGCGGCGTCGTCCACAAACACGAGATCCGTTTCCGCATCCGGAATCAACTTCTCCGCACTGTCCTTACTCACCACTTGACCCAAATTCTTGACCTTGTCCTCCAGACCGGCCACCTCCGAGCTGAGGGTCAGCATGGTGATTTCTGACTGATATCGCGGCTTGGCCGTCATCGACTGGTAAATTGACTCGGTCAACGCGTTTTCAGCCTTGGTGAAAATGTCGGCAATCTTTAGCTTGGAACCCTCGACGTTTTCCAACACGAGGTCAACGAGGCCAGCCACTTGTCGACCAGCCGTTGGGGGTGACGAGGGCACACTGGTGTCAAAATAGGGGGTGAAATTGTACTCCTCTACAGACAGCATCTCATCCTGACGCTTTCGGGGAATGACCATAGCTGTTAGGCCTCTCATTTCCACTCCCGGGCATTGAATGCAATTCAAGTCTTTGTGCACGGAAACTGGGACCAAAAGTTCTACAAAAAAACCGATTAAATAGTCCATCATTTAAAACGTGAAATAACTGCAGCATTTTGATTCTCACATTTTTTCAGGCATAAAAAATTACCTTCATCAGCGTTCTTAGAGGCCACAAACTCCTGGAGTTTTGTGGGGTCAACGGTGACACTTTGGAGTCGGACTGGGACGGCTGTATTTCTCGACATGACGCTGAGTGCTACGGTCTGGAGAACTGTATCTAGGAAACTCACCCAGTTTCCGTTCCATTTAACTTGAGCCCACTCGCCTGTGAAATGACATTGAAAAAATTTAAAAATGTTGAAACTTTTCTTGATTAAATTCTACGGACATTTTTTCGAAAATTTTGAAAAAAAATGATTTTTTCTTTACCTTGACTGTCAATCCTCTTGATGCCTCTAAAGTCCCCGCTGTAATTGTATCCCCTAAGCTTAAGCTCCTTGTACACGTCCTCGGTGTTCAAACTGGACACGGAAGTAGCCGCATTTTCAGGGATTGGAACTGGCTCCAAGTCGAGCATCTTTTTGCTGGAACTTTCAGGGGACTGGATGTTTCCACGGACGACGACGGCTCCGTCCTCCACAATTTCAAAGGCTCCCGTCTCCTTGAACACGGAGAAGCCAAACTCGGTTGGCTTTTCGTCACTCAGGAAGGTAGCTCGCTCAAAAGTCACGTTTTCAAAGGTTACGTGGAGGTTTACCGGCTCAACCCCCATGCTCCTGGCGTACCTTTCCCAGGCCAAAACCAAGTATCCCGTGGCTGGGTAGACTGTTCGGCTGTCCAGCTTGTGACCGTGGAGATATTTGTGGCTTTTGTCGGCCACATTGACTTTGACGGTCGTTGCAGAACCCAACAACTAAAATTGGAAAATAACAAAAACATGCATAAAAATGATCCTAATAAAAAGGTCATAATAATTCTCAACTAATTTAACCAACTTTTTCGTTTGCTCTCGAAAATTAAATAAAATCTTACCCCATAATCCGAGCAGATTGCTGTCTTCCAACTCTTTTCGTGATCCCACTTAATCAAGGAGCTGATGTTGGGAGTGGATGCTGAGACTGGGAGTTTCACGTGTGGATACAGAGCACTGAGGTCAAGGTCAACTCCCGCGTTATATATTTTGCCGACAGATCCCAAAAAGTAGGAAAGTTTGTCGGGGACGACGGCGTGCATGGGTGCTACATGAACAGTTGAGGGCGAGGACAGAGTTCCCTTAAGAATGGCCTGGAAAAGTCCGTGAGGAGCGATTTCAACGACCACCGCATTTTCGGGGACGTGCTGAAGGGCCTCATGGAAAAGTACGGGACTACCCATATTGTTGACGTGGTAGGCGGGACTCGAAGTTTGAGCGAGTAGGGTGTCCCAATCCTCCTCTGGAATGGAGGAACTTATCCAGCGACTAGTCCGGGGTCGGTCATCCTGATAAATTTGGTGCATATAGGTAAAGAGACGGTCCATGGCGGGATAGACATACTTGCTGTGGGGGGCGCAGTTACAAGAGTTGATCTCCTTGGCAAAAATACCCTCGCTTTGGAGCACCTTGATATAGCTGCGGATTTCCTCGAGGGGGCCGGAGATTGAGACGTTGGTTTCGGCGTTATGACAGGCGGGAATGATGTTGGCGGGTACTTTAGCCTTGACCTGTTCCCAGGAGAGTCCAACAGCGGCCATTCCACCGGGGGAATCTGAAGTCTCGTGGAAAGCTCGTCCTCGAGCGTCGCCCACGAGGAGCGCCTCTTCCGCGGTGAGACAACCGTCCGCATAGGCGCACAATATTTCTCCAGAGGAGTGACCCACAAACCCGTCCGGCTTGAGCCCCATAGACATGAGGGTGTCATATAAGGCCACCTGCACTGCCGTGATGGACACGAGCGAGTCTCGAATGTTGCTAAAGATGGTGGGATTCTTGGGCTTGAGAAGGGCGTCCAGGTCAACTCCCGCGTTTTTCAGAGTGGTCTTTGAATTTCGGATGGACTCCGCAAAGGCGTCCAGCTTCATGAGGTCCTTACCCATTTCGTTCCATTGACTTCCCATCCCGGGGAAAATGATCCAAACGGGACGATTGCCCGCCTGGTCACAGGCCTTGACCTGACTGTTGGTCTGCTCAATCTCGGTCTCGCCCGGCTTGATGATCCCATAGCCTCGGTAGCCGTGGCCGGGAATGTTCTTTTCAAAGACGGAGTGCAAGAGGCGGGTGAACTCGGGGTTTTTTCCTGCAATGGCCGCAGCCTCCTTTATTGAGGCCTCGACGGTTTCCTCTGTTCGACCAGAGAAGGGTACCAAAATGGGGATCTCGCTGGAACCGGAAGTGTCAGCTGTTGAGCCTGTGGTTGTGGTTGTTGTTGTTGCATTTTCCTCGTATTTGGGTCCCGCCTCGAGGATGAGATGGGAGTTGGTCCCACCAAGACCAAAGGCACTGATGCCCACATATTTTCCATTCCAGGGGGTTGCCTCGGTCACGACCTTGAGAGAATCGTCAAACACGTGCTTCACATAGGAGTTGGGCTCGTTAAAATGTAGATTTCCTGGGAGAACGCCACCCTGGATTCCAATCACGACTTTGGCGATGCTACAAAGGGCGGCCGCCGATTCGGCGTGACCCATGTTTGACTTGACTGACCCAATGAGAAGGGGCTCTTTTCTACTGGGGGCCTTGCAAAATACGTTAGAAATTGCCTGCAACTCTTGCGGATCACCAGCTGGAGAAAGTCAAGAAAAACAATTAATTAATTTTTGAATTTTCAAACCTTTTTTTAAAAACACGGTAAATTTCAATGGGAATTTTGTACAAACCAGGAGTTCCAGTTCCGAAAGAAAAACAATCTTACCTGGTGTTCCAGTTCCGTGAGCCTCAAAATAAGAAACGGCTCCAGGGTCGATTCCAGCCTCCTCGTAAATTTCTCGGAGAAGAGTCTCTTGACTTTGTCCAGAGGGGAAGACGAGACCCTCATTTTTATATCCATCCGAGTTGGACTTGATGTGTCGAATTGTGGCGTAAACTCGGTTGGCGGCTTTCTTCTTCTGAATCAACATGGCGACGACTCCCTCACTCCGCACAAATCCGTTTGCTGTACGAAAAAAATAATTCAAAAATTAAGATTTTTCTTTCTTGTTAAAATTTCTTCAAGGGGGTAAAAAAGAAATTTTTAAATGTCTCACCCGACTCGTCAAAAGCCTTGCACTTTCCATCGGGGGACAGTGCGTTCAAGTGCATGAGATCCATGGAGGCTCCAGGGTTGAGATGAACGGTTGCCCCGGCGACAATGGCAGCATCACAGTTGCCACTGCGAATGGCCTGGACGGCGGCCTCAAGGGCGATGAGACTCGCGGAGCAGCCAGTGCTCATGATGGTCGATGGGCCCTTAAAGTCAAAGGTGTAAGAGAGCCGGTTGGCGGACATAAAGTTGGGGATTCCCATGGCTCCATAGCCCTCCAGATCCTCTTGTCCTCCAGAGGCCACGTAATAGTCCATGGACTCACCTCCAAGAGTCCCCACGTAGACGCCGGTTCGACTTCCCTTGAGAGCCTGGGGATTGCTCCCAGAGTCCACGATGGCCTCGAAGGTCACTTCCAGGAGCTTCCTCTGCTGCGGATCCATGCACTCGGCTAGTTTGGGCACGATCCCAAAAAAGTTGGCGTCAAACTTGTCAATGGTCTTGAGGAATCCGTAACGCTTCGGGACATTGGGCATGTGGAATCGGTCCTGCTCCGTGACCATGTCCACGCCACTAAAAAGATTCTGCTTAAACTCCTCTATAGAGTCCGTTTGAGGGAAACGACCGCTGATCCCACTGATGACAATCGCCTCGTCGTCCACCAACTCTTGCATCTTTTTGAAGGATGAAGTTGATGAGGAGGAAGCGGAGGAATTTGAATTTGAAGCGGAGGATGAGGAGGTTGTGGAGGAGGATGCGTAGGAGGCATGACTATAGTGAAAACTCCGACGACTCCTCTGACTGCTCCCTCCAATTGCTCTCTATTTATTCCAAAATTTAAATTATCGTTATTGTTTGTACATTTTTACCCAGAATATGTTTTCACAGTAATTAAAAAATTAAAAATTGATAAAAAAATCAAAAACTATTTACCCGGTGGGAACTTATAGTCCCTTTCCAAAGTTTTCCGATCCGATTCATTGTGGCTGATTGTAAGTCTGAATTTCCTTATCTTTACTCACTTTATCAATTATTTTGTTGCATATAATTTTAAAAGTTAAGAATAGTAAATAAAATTCTAAGGTAAGCTCAAAAATCGGAGCTGGACTTGGAACTTGGATGATCAAACGTGTTGTATGTATCTGTAAGCCGAATAAAAAATACACACAGTCATTT
>JAQIVE010003072.1:0-17878 GCA_034698285.1 Sminthurinus bimaculatus | reverse complement strand
TAATTAAAATTCACACACCAAAGCACAGGAGTCGTCTAGCCTTTGTTTTTAAATCAATTTAGTCCCTGCGTATTTTCACCTTGAAAGCTAACGTTGAAAATATAATAATGTAAATTCCAGGGTTTCTTTGCCTATTTGTATGTATGCATAATGTATATCTACCTCTCCGAGTCTGAGTAGCATAATTTCAAAGCATCTGGAAGAAAATGAAAAGGACCACAAAAAATGATCACAGAACGAACTCGACGTTGCTCCGTAACCAGAAAGCAAGGGATAGAAAATTAAAATGAACAGAACAGAACATAACAGACAGGAACAGAATTAAAAGGAAAACTCAAATTTTAAATTCACGGAAAAACAAGGGTAAGTGCTTCTGTGAAATGCAAAGCAAGGAAATACTGTACAGTACAGTACAGTAGACGAGGGACGAGGAGGAAATGAAATGAAATTTATTTTTACCGTGTAATTAATTAACTTGCCTGCTTTTCCTTTCACCCGCATCCTCGTGCACGTTATGTATTTTGAATTAAATTAAATAAAGCCATCACTCTCCGGCTCCTACATACAAAGCGTCCATGTCCACGTATTTTACCTTGCCTTCAACACGTGTTTCGAATGGATGTGCAATATATTTAATATTTGAGTATTCTGTGGTACTCGTTTCCCAGAAATTTATTCAATTTACATTGTACACAATATCTCGAACTAAAATTTCTATCCATCTCTCTTTCCTATTCGCTTTATTCTTTATTCTTTTCTCTATCGTTTTCCCATGTATGTATAGTAGCTAAATGTGTTTAAAGTGATTGATGCGCACACAAACAAGTTAGGTAACTACATCGTGGTTAATGGTAATGTGACATGACTTGAGGTTGTATCCTTTATGCGCTTTGCTCTTTGTAGAATATTTAGAAATGCATAAAATAAAACTCGAAGAAACTAATGACGGAGTTTAATTTTTAACTTCCCTTCCTTTAAACAAAATGTCTCATGACTTTTATAACGTTCGTTTTATAAAGCAATGTTGACATTTGATATTTGATCACTTTCTTCGACCGTATTTTCATCTTTTTTGTCTATGTATGTACGGGCTGATAGAAGAAAAAAATAACTCGGACGAAAAAAGCTTGACATTTTGTTCCGCTTTGTATCCTCTTTCTCTATTTTTTTTCTATGTTGTACCAATATGTACAAGCACGAATAGATAGTTACAAGAGCGAGTATCCAAACATTATTGACTGTTGACTGCTGGAAGGACGTCCAAGTAAATAAATGTAGAAGGTTATTACAAACTCAAGTGGATCCCAGTATGTATGTATGTATATCATGGGTTTTTGTACATGGTTCGTGGTATACACTTTATTTCCTTGCTTTATTCTTCTAGAGTAATTGTCCCGAGCCCTTGTTGACAAATGACGGGAAGTTTCGCCATTTTTTCTTCTTTTCACATAAAGTATGTCTTATAAAAATCCCCACACTCGCGATCCAAACTGTGGTGTGATGGTGCATTGTGTATTGTATATATATGGTTTGTGGTGGGCGTCCTCACACGTCGTGTCATCTCTCATTTCTCATTAAGGTCGTCTACTGAGTCTCTCCATGAAATTGGAATTGATGAATGAAATAAAACCCCGAGTAATAAAACTAAAACTAACTATGGTAGTACATAAATAGCATGAAAACAAAAACTCAGGACAAGGACGGAAGGCATAATATGTACAATGTACAAGATATCTATGTATATGCATACATGTATAGAAAATCACAAAGTGAAAACCAAGCGGTGCATACAATAGAAAGGTTTAGCATTCAGCGTTTAAAAAATTGAAAAAACAGTGTTTTGCGCTATATTCACGCATAAAATCGTATTTTCCATGTATTTTCAGGTTGATTACACGGATTAATTACAATGATTTTGTACATAAACATAAGTTGCTGGTATACTGCCGAACCGCCGTTATGTATTCTGTACACAGGACGGTTTGGAGCATAATGTAATATTTCCTTCATAAGTCCAAGATAAAACGGAGGGAAGTAGGATTGGAAAATTGGAGCTTGTGGATATTGGACTCATCAATAAAAGGCATTAGACACTTATCACATGGGGGAAGAGTGAAAGAGCGAAAGTGAAAGGAGAAGCAGGAGTGGAGAAAGTGTAAGTTGGCTGAAATGCAGCTCTGTTCTGTTCTCTTTTGGTCCCTTCGTCTTGGCACATTTTCTGTATGAAAAATGACAGTGTCTGTGTGTGAGTGAGTGAAAGAAAGAGAGAGAGAGAGTGAATTGTCGATGTATCGCCCCGTACATTGTTCGTATGTAAAGCCAGTGGCTGCTACTGATGATGACTCCAACGATGATTGAAGATGACATGTGGATGCATGCTACTGTCTTTCGTCTCTCTCTCTCTCTCTTCCTCTTTTTATATGGTTTCAATGCACACTATAATTCGAGCAATGAGGAAGAGAAAGTCTCGTCCTCGTCTTTTGACATCAAAGCCTGAATCACTGTCGCTGAAGGGGGAAAAGCCCCAGAGCTAAGCATAAGCACAAGCACGAGTAACACAAGTACGTATATAGATAGAGGCAAAGGCAGGGAAAAAGAAAACGGAAGAGTAAAATCCAAACCATAAGCCAAAGCCGATGGCAATAGAAATGGCAAAGGCAAACGAACTGACGATGAGACAAAGAGGGAAAGAGAGAGAGAGTGAAGAGAGACAGCATATCTAACTACTGAAAGAACCATTTCACATTTCCCTTGAATCTATGTATATGTATATGTGATGTACATTGTACATTGTACATACATACATGCAGTGAAATGAAAGAGGAAAAAGTCAGTTCAACTTGCAAAAGTCAAGCCGACGAAAGTCACAAGTCAGTTCAGATCGGCTCACTCACAAAGATTGTGGGATCCAGATATATATATAATATATATTGTACATTCGACTCAATTGAGAGCCAGCTAACGCAGAAGAAATGGGAATCGGGAGGAGGAGAAGAAGAGGATGAAAGTGAGAAGGATCATCCTTTTGAGACAATACACAGACAGATAGATAGACAGTCAGTCAGTCAGACAGGCAGAAGAGTGGGCGATATCGATTCACCATACTTTTTTCTTCCTTATATGTACATTGTACATACTTTTATCCCAACCATTTTTGGTCTTCTTTATAAATCACACTTGACTCCTCTTGTCTTGTCTTCCCTTGAGTATATATGCATTGGGTATTGAGTTTATATATTGGATTATCAATCATACACTGGTTTTTTGGTTTCTTTTCTTTTGGTCTGGTTTGATTCGCAATTGGCACTGATTTTTTTATTGAGTATCGAGCATTGTGCGGACAAATCCAAAGAGCCTGTAATGAATTTCCGCAATTTTTCTCGCCGTTCCTCGTATGACGTTGCCATTAATTTCCTGGCAAAAATATATGCGGGTAAAATGTTGGAGGAAAAGAGAATGATTGAACATCAAAGAGCAGCATGTTGATATGAGTAAATGATGTTAAATATAGTTAACTAATGATTACATAGAAGTTTAGGGAAACCTCAAAACTTTAAGAGGCTTTCATTTCTAGCTGCTTTTATAATATACATTCTGATGCAAAATAAGATTCTTTAGTGTCTAAAAAAACTCCTTTTAGCCCATCTATTGTAAAAATTGAACTTTGACTTTAACTTTTAACAATTTAAATAATATATTGAACGAAAAAAGATGAAAGCGTAGTATTTTAGTTTCGGATCCTTTAAAGAAGATTTTCCTGGGAGCTTTTCTAACATCTCGTTACAAAGTACAAGAAGCTCCACTTTCCTTTTTTATTATATTAGCAACAATGTCAACTTTATCATATCCAAAGTGCTTTTCCATATTTTGTCTTCAATTTTGTCTTTTACTTACCTGTATATAAGTCTTGAAAATAATAAATCAGCAATAATAGATATACATATTACTATAGCTGCTTTCACAAAATGCCTGTTCAACTTTCAACTATCAGTAAAATACTGATTATGAAGAAAAATATCAACAATGAAGGAGATTGCTTTGAAAGTTTAGAGCCAAACTTTTACGAAACATTAGAAGCTCAAACGTTCGTTAGAAACTTTTATTTTAGCCTCTTACCGTTAGTTACTAATATTTACCTATACCTACTTATATAATCAACTCTATTTAACGATCTCACGTGCATCTCATGTGACCAGCTACCTACTTAAAGGATTACGAAGCTTCTATTTATTCCCCATCGCCGTCTGGCAATGATAGCATGACGATGACGATAATGTACTCAAAATAATATATGTATTTCTTCTCTGTATTTTGTCAGTATAATTTTTCCAAATGCCAAGATACCAATGCCAAGATACGATAATAGATATAAAAAAGGGTTATAAATAAACACGCATAAACTACCAGGAAAATCGAGGATGTCAAATCCGATTTTATTTTTTCTCCGCCATCCTCGTCGTTCATCTTATTTCCAGGAAGAGTCAGCCGCGCAGCAGAGATTCCCCATCTTTCCATGTATATTCCAGTTTCAATCGTATCGGGATGGCTTCTGACGTTTGCAACGTTGTTCCTGTTGGTGCTTCTTCTTTTACACTTTCTCATCTTTAAGCCTTTTCCAATGGAAAAAATAAAACGACGACAGTATTTCAAAATAAAAAATATAGAGATGCATATTACATACAGATACATATATTGTACAGGAAGTTCTTGCCTTTTTGGGCTATAATTTTATTTTGGCCTCGCACGTTTATATGGTGCTGCATAATATTCCTGCGGAAAGAATCAGAGGGATTTGTTGGATTTATTTATGATATTTTTACCGCACCAAGATGTATAGCGTCATCATCTTTCTATTTTTAGTCGTGCGTTGTGCGTTGTATATATGTACATAAAAAAAGGCTTGAAGAGTCAATGCATGCAGTCAAGTGAGGAAGAGCAGTTAAGAGAATTGAGAATCGAGAATCGAGTTTAGGTGCCGACAGCGGACACTAACAATATAATGCAAGATAATATGATATAAAATCAAAAATGTGTGTAAGTCAGCCTGTGTATGTATTGTAGGTCTGAGGCTGAATTTGAAGTTGGAGTTGGGGTGGAAGATGGAAAAGGCCATTGACGGATTGATGGTTTTTCAAGCCCAAGACGATGAACAATGAATGAGGAAAATGAAGGCGGAAACGAAGGTAAAATGAGGGAGGAAATCAAAGCAGCAGACGAGAGGAAGTGCCAAGATGAGGGGAAAGCGAAACTAGATACAATACAATACAATTCTGTTCGATTTCGTAGTCTGAATTCGATTGGACTGGAGATTCTGGGGAAAAGAGCGGAATGGGAAATAAAATGGAATGGTGAATTGGCTTGGCCGACTTCCCTTTCAAAGCTCGTCTCTATCTATCTATCTATGTATATGACTGTGTAGACAGTAAAAAACATGGAAAAGAGCAAAGCTCAAGACTCTAGTCTGGACTCGGATCGTCCAAGCTGTAGACTGTGGGCTGTTGACGCTACTCCTTTTCTTCTTTCCTACTGACCTTAAATTTTTCCTGTGCGTTTACTCACGATGCTCAACACGCTACAAATATACATATATGTATTATGTTTGTATGTATACACGTATGCATGTAGTGTGATTTTATCGCATGACATTTGCAATCTGAGTGGGTGTATGTGTAACACTTTACATCCCTTTGAGGTTGTTCCGTCAAACCAAAACCTATTTCGTTAGGCGCAAATCATTTTTCATAGAAAAATGTAGTTTGTCCGTCCGTCTAAATTTGACTAAATTCAAAAGAACGAAGAAGCAAACAAAATTTTACGCTACACCAGAAAAAAGTGAACTCGGTTCTTCAACATCCACTTTAGCTCAATTCAATTCAGGGTGAGACTACACACATACTACACACAGATAGAAAATGTTACAAAATAAAAGAGGGAAAGGTTTAAGGTCGACTGAGGTCTCAATTTTCCCATTGCTATCTGACTTTGTATCGTATATTCGTCTGTACTAAGTATATTTTTCCTTCGAAGAATGTCACCCGTAGACGTAGGAGACAAAAATCCCTGTTTGATGTGTCTCTCTCTCTCTCTTTCTCGGCTTTTGTTTACATTCGATTCATCACCAATCCATCATGACACCGCCGTAAAAGACATGAAGGTGAAGCGCATCCTCGCTTTCCGTCCTTTCCATCGGCCACACATTAGATATACATGCACACATCATGGAGCCAGCTACCTTTTTTAACCAAACAAAGAATTCAAGAAGGCAAAATAAAGGTGTGAAACTACATACAGCTCTGTTGAGAAGAAGTCACTGCAAACTACATAAAACCCAATGTTGACACAAGGCTTTTAGTCCTCCTTTGATTCTCCATTTAACTTTGATTTTGGTTTCGATATCCATTTAAATTTCAATTTGAATTTCGATTTCAATGCAAATAAAGATCCAAGCGCATTTATGTATGTACAATGTACATGGCAGTAAATTTATTAAAGAAAATGGAGATACATGTGTATACGAGAATAAAGTTGATGTGAAATTGACTAGGACTCAACTGCTAGGGTTTCTACATATATATACAGCGATAGATTTTTTGTTTCGCGGAACCCGTTTTCTGTAGAAATGCCTGCCCTTCTTTCCACTGCTTCATTGAAACACAAAATAAATACAGTAAAAACACAATGAACCACTGTGCGTTTGAATTTGTTTTGCTTTTGTTCAATTTTCAAGACAAGCAGAGTCTTTTGTATCAATCTTCAATGCTTTTGATTGAAAATTTATTTTTCTTTTATTTACTCCCGTCTTTGTGCTTTCCCTTCATTTTTTACAAGTACTTCATGTAATACAAAGAGTACAAGCATCGGCAATCACAACGTTTTGCTTTCTTTTACGCCGTATATTTTGTATCGATACAGTCTACTTCAATCAAAACAATGCAATAGCAAGCTTGAAAAAACTAAAATAATACATTACATGCAAGTAATAAAGTAGAGTAGTTTTTTCGTAAAAGAAAGTCAAATTATTAGAGAAAGGAAACAGGGAAAACAAAAAAATCCAAGTACAAAAGTGAACCAACCAAGATGAATAAAGAAAGGAATGTTTCATGCTTGTAATTTTGTGAACTGCATTCAAAAATCAAAATTTTTGCCTTTTCTCAATTCTTCTTTGAAGCTTTTTTTGAAACGATTTTTTTGTAGCTGTTTTGTTTGTAAATTCTGGGTTTTTGCCGAATTTCGCTTGATTTTTTAACGCTTAATTTGAGGTCTTTTTCTTTTCAGAGTAAAATATTCTAAAACCCAGAAGCTGAAATAATAGAAACGCTTTTGAAAAAAAAGTTTTTAAATACAATAAAAGCATAGTTGTGCAAACCAGGCATTAAAAAAATCTGCAAGTGCAGATGCATAAATTCACGCCGTTCAATGTCCAATGCAAACGCTTTGCGTTCATACAAATTTCAAAGTTTGTTTATTTTCTGCATATTTATTGCAAAATAAATGGCTCGGGTTTTGTCCCCCTTTGTCTCCTTTTTGGTTCCCTACAGAGAAACTCTAATAGGTTTCTCACCGGAGGTGCAGAGAGAGAAAGAGAGAGAGAGAAATGGGCAAGAAAATTGAATAGAGCGACCCAGACAAAGGAAAAGGTCTGAAGAAGCTGACGGCGTCTTTAAAATTGTAAATTGTTTGCATACATGTATGTATGTATCGCATTTATATAAACTGCACCGGCACATTGTGCACTGTTCAGGCTTCAACGCTTTACCCTTTTCCCTCCTGTTGTGGTAGACAAGAGAGACGGCAAATGAAAATGAAGCCAGAGAAAAAATGTCTCCATATTTAACTGGTACACAAGTATACAGGAAATCACCATGAGAGAAATAGAGACAAGCACAAAGACATGCATGCATGCAGTGGAAGCTCTTCTTAAATAATAGGCAAGCCAGAAAGTGTGCATTTGATGGTAACGGTACATACACGTACACACTAATGTACATTGCCAGGAATTTCAGGGAAAAGAAAGGCAAATGCATACGTACGAACATCTACCAAGAAGAATGGAGGTTTGCCTCTCAACTTGAAGGAGAATCGGAGAAGCTGCTGAAGCTCCGCCGAAGAAACGTTAGAAACGTTGATCGGCGGTAAGTACGGCGTGTGACAAGGGAAAGCAGCCGTTTTTTCCGTCGGCATAATAAATTATTCCTACACACTCCAGACTCTCACTCTCACACTTTCTCCGACTGTCTCTCACGCACTTTTGTGCTCACTCACTTATACACATACACATTACACATACTTGCCTTTGCTCGCTGGCGCCTCAGTTCTCTGCTATCTCTGCCATGTATTTTTCCTCTTCATTTGACACACGGCTAGGCGACGAGCTAAAGCTAAGGAAAGAATGAATACGAAGACAAATCCAAAGACGAAGACGATGAAGCAGATGAACGACTTTCATTCTTTCCCTATCTTTTACCTCTCCTCTGCCTAGGTTTTGAATCTTGGAGACGGAGTGACGAGAAAGGACTTAAAAAATGAAACTAACTCGCAAACCCCGCTTACACACACACTCAGGATGAGGATTTCGATTTCTCCATACAAGTGTTCGTATACATACATACATACATATATTAAACAGTCTTTGTTCTACTGATATACACAATACACACGGATACATGCTGAAGCCGAAGCTCTCAGGCTAAAACTCAAGCTGGATGCTTGAGTTTCTTCCCCGGTCGCCTGTTTTTGGCTCCGCTCCGTCTAGTTTCTCTCAAGCTTGTCGTGTTTCTCATCTTCTCAGCTAGTCTCCAACTGACTTGGATTTAAGATTGAGAAAACGAAACAGATTCTATATTCAAGCTTCTCGCAAAATGGGACGAATCGTATGCATAGGATAGGATAATATGTATATGTATATGTAGGATATTGCATGCAAGAGACAAGTACACACTATACATAGAACAATTCTCGCACTAGGAAAGTTTGGCCAAGACATTACGCTCATGTAAAATGGAGTAAAACATCAACATTTTATACACAAACTTCAAAAATTTTACTCTTTGTCAGTGACAAAGTTCCCTAACCTTCTCCAATTTCTTCCTTGGATCTTTCAGGTCTGAGATTTTTTTTTCATTTCAATACCGTTGAAAATGTGAAGTTATTTCACGCACGCAGTTTCAGCATAAAATACATGCATACATGCATAGGTAAGCGCATATTGGTTTTTTCTTCCTTCCTTGCCCTTTTCCTTTTTCCCTTCTGGGCTTTTGTCCGCCCATGGTTTTCTTTGGAAAGGCGGAAGTTTCTCTTCCTGAGAGAGAGAGAGAGAGAGAGAGAGAGAGAGAGAGAGAGAAAGAGAAAGAGAATAGAAAGTATCTATAGGAATCTAGGGGGTAAATCCACATGCCTTTGCCGTTGGCTTTGATTCACTACATTTCCCCTCGTGGCTTGGGCTCTTTTCCCGGTATCTTGCTGCAACCTCCATGTGATGTGATGTGATGGGATGGCCTCTGTTGTTGTACTGCATTTCATTGTATTGTATTGCATTGTAATTCAATGAAAATGGGAGTGGAAGTCTGTGTAGAAAACTGATTCATATCCTCACGCGGCCTTTTCTCCGTTTCTCCGCGTGATACCCTTTGTATGGATTCGTATTATACATGCATACATACAACATACATAGGTGTGCACTGTGCACATACATACATAGTTTTCCTTCGGTGAGCCACAAGTGGGACCAGAAAGGGCTTCCTTTTCAACATGTACTCTGTAGGGTTTAAATTAAACTTGGTTTGGCCACTTTTCTCGGGTCTCTGGTGCCTCTTTAGCCTTTTACTTATCATTTTATCATTGTATATCAGTGGAGTATGTACGGGTATAAGAGCGACAGGGAAATAATCAGGTGGAATGTGAGAATTCACACGGAAATAGTTATTGCACAACTTATATGTACGCACAATATACCTATTGAGATATATTATGAAGCTCAGAATCTCATTTCGGAATCGAGAAACCGCAGGCTATCACTCAACTTCCATCTTCCAAGTTGATCCATGTGGTGACACAGAGCCGGTTGTTTGAATATTAATAATATATCAACATTTCAACACTGAATGAAAGTTGCATACATACTAAATACTTATCCTAGTTAATTAGTTCTAGTTTGTTTTAGTCCCCGACTCTGGACCGACCTCTTCATTAGCACTTGAATAAAGTTGAATGAATTGAGCTGATTGAAGAGAATGGATGGAAAAGGACGGAGAAAAAAGTGGAGTCCACAGCCCAGAAGCTTAGGTTACGTTCTTTCTCCATGTAACTTTGTCCTCTTTTTCTGTCTCCACTATGACTACTACTACTTAACTCTTTTTCATTTCCGCTCCGCTCCCTGTGTATGTATGTAGTTACGAGTGAGAAAAGAGGCAATCGAAGGATGTGGAAAAGGGAGAATTAGGCTAAGCTGCTCCCCGGTGCTTTCACCCTCATTCTCGACTTTCTCCATTTCTATTCAGAGTCTTCTCCTCGGGCTTCTTTTGTGAATGTGAATGTGACTCTGGATGTGGATATCTCACTTTCTTCTCGTCCTTTTTTTGCCTTTCTCCAGTATTTTTCAGTCGCTTCTTTTTTCTGGCTCCCGAAAGCCTCAAATAACACGAGGAACAACTCTGAGTTTTCTGCAGGTCTATATCTGTATTATCGGATCTAACATTTCTTTTCACCAGTCAAGACTTCTATCTCCAGCCGTGAATCTTGAGCCTTGAAACTTGAACTGTAAATGCTATGTGTATGGTATATACAGATATACGTATGATTTCTCGTATACTATGCCCCTATATCAGGTTATACCACGTAGACAACGACATGGACTTGAATTTCGACTCGGACGATGGAGAGCCAAAGTGGAGCAATACATACATACATATAGAATGTAGAACTTACTTAACCATTCCATTTACTTGTTTCTCCACACTTTCCCCATACTACTACTCCATTTCCAACTTACTCGTTAACTCTCTGTTAGCCACTTTTTAAAAACTCTGGCACATAAATATAGAGTGTAAAGTATAGCATGCACAATGTACAATGAACGTTGTGCATACATATTTGAAGACCCTCTTTTATCTGCATTTGTAATACAAAGATTAAACACTAAAAAGAAGACTGGACTCGTAGTTTTTTTCTGTTGTAAATATTCTGGTACAATAATAAACTTTTCTTTTAGAGCCTGCAAGTTAACGGTACTTTTTAAAAGCTAACGGTTAAAATAAAGTACAAAAGTTGAAGGACAAACGTTGCTTCTCCCTTTGCCCATAATTTTATTTTACACACTATACACAAGTTTTGTTTAAAAAGGAAATGGATACATACAAGGCTAAAAGCTAAAATCAAAAGACAAATTTATTCATTTTGTTGTAAGTTTCTTCTAGTTCTCAAGTTTGCACATTGCACATGTTTATACGTTATTTGTACACAAAGAGGAGAAAGCAACTTTGATTTCTTTGAAATTCAAAGTATAAACTTTTTTGCAATTACAAGAAAGAGAATAATCTAGGATCGTCACATGATACGTATATCGATGTAGAGCACAATTTGAACGAAAGGAATATAATCAGCTAGCATCCTATTCATTCTCTTCTAATTGAAATCTTTTGTATGATCAAAGAGACGGAAATGAAGGTTCTTATATCAAGGCTTCTATTTTCATACTCTTAGGAGAAAGTAAATGTGAATGACTGATTGAGTGAGTGAAAAACACTTGTACAATATAAATATGTTCAATGTTATATCGACACAAAGAAAAGCGAGTGTCGACTGTTGACTGTGCACGACTTTAAGAATTTAAATAGGCGTCTTTTACGGAAGACAAAAATCAGTCGCAGATGGTTATCTTTGACATATTTCTAAAGCAACCTTAAAGATTGGATTCCCGGGATTCTGAAGAAGTGCCGTTTCCAACTCTGCCTAATTATGCTATTTACTTAACAACAATAAACATATGTTTTCATGGCTTTTAACAAATACAAAATTTTCCAAGGGTCGATGTACAAAGGTTCATGGCCAAAAAAAGTGCTTGAAATAGAACAAGGTCTATAGCTTTAAGAAATCTGTAACAATAACTTGTTACGCCACACATTTAATATCCTACAAGTGCAAGTTACACAACCACTTTTCTCTCAAAACCAATTAACTTGTAAAAAAGGCGAGTCTTTGACCATGATTTGATTGAGTGTAATATCATATTATTTAACGGAAATGTCATGCTCTCCCACATTAAAATACAGTAAAATGTACAATACTAGAATATGGTAGAACAGCTCAATTATCGTCTGACGTCAATCATCCTGGCTCGTGCTTTCTTCCCTTTGATCAATATGTTTATCAACATTTCCAAAAACATTAATTACGTTATTATTTGTGCCTTGCCTTGAACTTAATTTATTTCAAGCTGGAACTCTCCCCCTTTTCACGCTTAATTATTGCTAAACATGTACATATGTATACATACATACATACATACATAACAATAATTAATGTATTAATTTCCTAATTTTTGCAAATTGTTTTTTCTTTCCAGAAAAACTTTCCGTCATGTGCCAGCAGCAAAGAAATGGAGATGGAAATCTGAGAAGCAGGAAAAGGTAAATAATATTTTTGTTCTACATTACTTTTATAAAATGAGAAAAAAATCGAAAAAGTAGGATTGAAGTATCGCTATTAATCAAAAACTTTGCAAAGTGCCCTTTCGGCCTCTTTTCCCCACATTTTGAATGATACCAAAGTTATCGATAGGATATCATGCTATAAATGACATGGAATCGATGTAAGTGATATACACACGTTTACTCAACCTGTGTGTGTAACCTTTCGAGGTTCTCCAAAGATTCCAGTCAGACTTTTATAGTCTCGAACTCTTTTTCTTCTTCTTCTTGTGTTTGGCTTGTGTGTGCTGTGTATGTAGTACGTAGTACACACGGCTCACCACACTGTAGCAGATCTTTATGCTTTATGCTTGCTATACATAGATTTGTGTACAACTATGAGACAACTACATCAGCTATGTTTGTATGTATGTATGTACTCCAAGATTTATGGTTTCCATCGCAGGTTTTCCCAGTTTGAACCGCACAGATGCATGCGGGCAGAACGGTACGCATTTCGAAATGATATGAAAGAAACTTGAAGAGCAGCACAGAGGTATAAAAAGTTGTTCGTTCAGCCTGCACAAAATCGAAAGAATAAGATGAGCGACACGAGATTGATAGGAAAGATGTGTGGGGAAATAAATTTGGGGAATCGGCCAGGAATTTTTTCCTTTTCCCAGTCAAACTTGGATTTCCTTCTGGATAAAATCTGGAGATACTCTATACATGTATAATATACATTTTTCTGATTTTTCCTCACACTTTCACTGCCATACCTACTTTCCCTTTCCTCCATTTCACTCTTACATTTTTTTCTGTCCTTGTGGCAAATCTAGCTCACATCTCACATTTCCCATGCAAAATCCTCCCGTGTTTGGTTAACTTGGTTATATTTCGTCCATTTATCAAAGCCAAAAAAACTAAAACCCGAAATCCAAAATCCTCCTCCCGCAAACCCAAAAGCCTCTCTAGATGAAAGTAACTCTCTGAAGTGTTATGTGTGACTGGGGAAAAACCAAAAAAAGACTCCATTTTCCTTTACTCTGCTCTCGGCTCCAATTTTCGGCTTCTTGGCTGCACAATTTACAGAGTTAGGATAGTAAAAAGAGGAGATTCTATCATGTAATTTCATGTAAACTGAGAAAAAGTTTGTATAATGGGTGTGTAGTTTGCATTTTTTTATTCAGCTAAACTCTGTGAATTTTAAAGAGGTAATTCTAAAATAAATTAAGCAACATTTTCGAGTCAGAAGAGCTTCAGGAGAAATTCGGAGGACCCAGTTCTTTCCACGAGTATCGATTTCAGATGCACATTAGCTAACAGAATATCGGCCATAATATTCTACCCATTGAATACAAATGCTTAAGTTTGTTATTTGTTACCCGGTTAAACTTTTCATTCAATTTTAATGAGACAGTCCTATAAACACATCAAAATTTTGAGCTCGAATACTTTGAAGAGTTTAATTTAAAACAATTTGATAATACAAGTCTTTGAAAAATGAAACAAGTTCAACGGAAAACCAGTCTAAGCAGTTGGTTCTGTTTTTGAAGTAAAACACGACAACGTGTAGTAGTAGCTAAAAAGTATGAAATAATACCTAGAAGTAATAAGACCTTGACAGGATCTAAACTCATACCTAAGTAAGTACACAGTACACATTACATATCTACTTACTTGCTGTGTGTCGTAGTAGTCTCAAGAGGTTTCTTCAAGAGAGCTGATGTCGTTGCCATCATCATATAGATACGCTTATACTTACATATGTTCTTATTTCATATGCAAGAAAGGAACTTTACTTTATTTCTCCGCCTTCCTGTGAAGGAGCTGAAACCTTGAGATTCGAGAAGAAATAATTGAATCTGAACAAAAGAAAGGAACAAGACGAGAGCGAATTACATGAAAGAGAAAAACATGAAAGACAAAGACGGAGAAATGTCAAAGGTCGTCACCTCACCAACGAGTTTGAGTCGCCGTCTCGTTGGTTAGTACGTACAAGTAGGTACATGAATGACGACACAATATATGTTTTTCTGTATTTTTTGATGCTCAGGGCGTCATGTAATATCTACATGATCTCATGTTACGTCCATTGTCTATTTTTACTATAGTTAATACACTGCATACTTCCTGGCATCTCCGACTTTATTTCCTTTAGCTGTTACTTTTTTTTATTTCTTCTTCCTAATTGAGTGTTGTAAGTGTGCCCATAATGTATGTACACGAGTACATAATATAGTTATATTGAATTTTATTGAATCCTTAGATCGCTCCTTGAGTATGTTGTTGTTGATTGTGCAGCAAGGGCAAAACTCTTTAATTATAGCCTCTATAGTTATTACGCTCCGTTATGTATCATTTTACGCTGCAGACAGATCTAAATGCGACACAAAAGTGAGGGGAAAATAACAACAATAAATCCAACCACTTGTTACACGTTTGATGTGGATTGAGATGGGAAGCCTTTTTCAACTTGTATTATTTCCGAACCTCGAAAAAACCAAATTAGAAATGCTATAAAACGACAAATAAAAATGGCATACTGGCTTTCAAATGTACACTCCATATTAATTTTGTGTGCACACAAGTTCTTACGTAAAAAATGCATGAATATTTGCACACTGCACACACGTCGTGTATGTATGTCTACTTCCTAGAATGCCTAATGTCTACACCGTCAAAAGTAAAATGAAATGAGGTTTCCACAGAATTTAGACTCAAACTCTCGTGCATTCCAATAAATAAGTAAGTTACCAAGGTAAATGGAATTGAGTACCTAGGAGAGAGAAAGTCAAGAGATTAAACTGTCACCATCATCACAGGGAATTTGTGAGTTAGTCAGTCACTGCAGAGCAGATGTGGAGTGTCTATATATTATAATTCCATTGAAATATGGAGAAAACTGGAATCCGTTTCTAATAAATGTGGAACGTGGTGAATAGCATACGTAGAATAATCAAAAGGGAAAGGATGATGAAGAGAAACATGCAAGCGGAGAGAGAGAGAGTGAGAGAGAGAGAGAGAGAGAGCTCGTGGTGTATTAATTTCACTCCAGCTTTCTGCAACATAGCTCCTGAAAAATATGGCTGAATTTATTGTATATTGCTTAATAGGTATATGTAGCTCGAAGGGTAGACGGATGGATGAGGAATATGATGATGATTGTCAAACAAGGTGAGTCTGTACAGTGTACAGTGTAGCCTTTTAGAGGGCCTAAATTACGACAAAATGAAGTGAAATGAATGCCCCGGAGGAATGCATACATTACACAGTTTTTGGAGAGTTGATATGAAATAATATATGTCGTTCGGAATTTTTTCCTTTCATATTAGAGTGCGGAGTACCATAGAAAATTAGATTTTTTAAATCAGTCCTTCCTGCTTTTTCAAATAGATAGGCTCAATAATTTGATGGTTACTTGAACTCTGAGCTTTTTCGAGGAGCCCAGATGACTTTTTTGGGGCATTTTACGAAGCCTTAAAATAGTATTTATATATATGTAGGTATGTCTACGTGTATGACCGTAACCGTAATAAAAAGATAAAATAATCCTAAATCAGTCATTTCCTTTTTATATTTCTAGACTACAGCTAGTATAATATAGCTGACTTATTGTTAATGTACTACATTGATTGAAATGAAAAAACCAATTATCGTATGCACGTGCCTAACATGCTATCAATTTCTTGGCTTGTTGTGAAAAAACCTTCATAAAACTTCATGAGCACCCTAATTTCCTTTCACATTAATTATCTGCTACAAATACCCAAATAGATAGCAGTACCAGTAGTACAATTATGTCGTTAAAAAGCAAACTTGACAAGTTTTTTAATGACGCTGTTACATAAATATTGTAATCGCAGATCTGGTCACACGTTTAAAGAACAAAATTGTGACGACTACACACAAGCTCTTTACAGACAGTTGTCTACAGTAGCATTGAACCTGAAATGAATATTCATGCATTTTTTTTAAAAAATGAGCAGAACGCTAAAGTCGAGCATTGAGATGTCAAATACCTGACGTAAATACAAACACACTAGCATATGGAATATGTATTTGTGTGTATGGTGCACGTAAAAATATTTTTTCAAGCTTAAATTCAAATATGATAGTATCAAGATATAATAATGTCATCTTATATGTATATCAACTACCAGATATTTAGGGTAACGAAGCTGCGCCACTAGTCCAATCAGAACTTTATGTCGGTCTGCCTGTCTATTATTAACCCCTGTATTGTATATGTATTAAACTGTGCTCGATTTCGCACATGCAAGAAATTGGACTTCAATTTGGCACCAATGCAATGTCTGAAGTTTTTCAAGGGAGTACTCAGTAGACGACTTTTTTGAACTATTGACAGGTTTGCTACCAACTTTTTTGTGGGTGCAGCTAAAAACGTGAGTCCCAGAATCGTGCATTGACCACGATTTAGGCTTGTAAAGTAGTACGCTTAAACCAATTTAATGGATCATTCCCTATCGCATAAATTTGTATGTATCTACGGCCTACAATTATATCACTACACACTCAAACTTGCACAAAAGGCCACGACTGGAAGTCGCAATTTATGTGAAGAACCACATTCACAAAGAATAACTATAGAGATTCAATTATAGATGAAGAGTTCGACGAGAGGTTTTTAGTGTAACGTGACATGATAATTAGTTCTCTTGTTTTTGTGCGTTTGCAATTTCCATAAATTATTCTTATATAAATATCATTTTCTTTTTATGTATTTCAGACGCCATACAGCTCAAATGAGACCATTGTGTTGACACTGGAAAGCTCCAGAACTTGACTACCCACGCTTCTGAATCGGGATTCGAAGTAGAAAATAACAAAGTGCTTCACAATTTACATTGAAAAATTATAAGGTTAATTGTGTCCTTCAAGTTCTTCATGTAGCTTGCTAATCAACGGGAATCAATTATACTTAAATCAAGTTGATAGTTCCAGCAATGCTTTAACATTTTGTCTTCGCTGGACAAAGAAACATTCTGTCTTAAAGAATAAGTAATAATAAGTCGTGACTACAGAATTATTTCAGTATGATTTTGCTTATTTACTTTTCTAATTAGTGCGTGGAGTGAGTTCTTTGCAAAACTTAAAGACAAGCTGAACGCAGCTATATGCATACACATATGGTCAAAATAAATCGGACAAACTTTGCTGTGGACTTTAAATCTTAATTGTACCGCAACCATTTACACTAGCAATATGATATTGATTGCATGTTGTAGTAGACA
>JAQIVE010003071.1:0-17885 GCA_034698285.1 Sminthurinus bimaculatus | reverse complement strand
ATAAATACAAGCAAAAAGAATAAAATAAGTTTAAAATTTTAGAATAAGGAAAGATTTGGAGAACCACCAATTTGCTATTCAGCCTGATTATCCGAATCTTCACCGCTTTTCTCTCCGGTGTTGTCATCTTGCTCTTCTTCAGCAGGAGTTTCCTTTGGTGTCTTCTTCTTGTTTTGGTTCTTGTTCTTTGGCAAGAGTGACTCATGGATATGAGGAATCACACCACCTTCGGAAATTGTTACTCCTTGGAGCAGCTTGTTCAATTCCTCGTCGTTTCGGATGGCCAATTGAAGATGACGGGGATTAATCCTCTTCTTTTTGTTGTCATGGGCAGCATTTCCGGCCAACTCGAGGACCTCCGCCGTCAAGTACTCCATGACAGCTGCTAGATAGACAGCAGCTCCAGGACCGGTTCGGGCAGAATAGTTGCCCTTCTTCAGGCTCTTATAAACCCGAGAAACAGGAAATTGAAGTCCAGCACGCCGAGACATGGAGGTCTTTTTCTTCTTTTGCTGTCCTTTACCCCGGCCTGACATGATGATGAGGTGGTGGCAATTGGGAAGAATTGAAACAAGAAGAGAAAAAATAGAAGAAGAAAAAGAAAATGAGAAACGAAGAAGAAATGGGAAGGAGCTCAATGTTTACACATCGAAAGCAACAATCCGAATGATGGAAAAATAATTTTTCTCGCTTCTTTTATACCTGAAGGATGGGTGGAAATGTGGGGTTTCTGGCTGCGGAAGTCACCCCACCCTCCCTTTTCTTTCCCCTTCAGGACTCGTTTAGTTCTATTCGTTTCTTGCATCCGACCCCTTTTCCTGGAAAACAAAACGTTTTTGTGGTTTCGGACATTGCTCTCAACCCCTCTTCCCTTCAGCTTGTCCAGCAATACGTACATACTTCGATTCGTTTGTTGCATCCAACCCCTTTTCCTGGAAGACGAAAATTTTCCGTTTTCCATGTTCATGACATTTATCCATGCATTTCATATTTCATAAGATTTTAGACTTTATGCATGTATATAGGCCCCGAAAGAAAAATAAACGAGTTTATAGAAACGAATGAAAATGCCATAATATAGTTTGTAGCCCATAAAATTGGCATATCAAATAATTATGATGCATGATGATTTTCATCTCTGAAAAATGTGCTATTATTGCTGTTTTTTCGACTCCGTAAAGAAACTAAAAGGCTTCTTATTATAAAAATAAGTAAGTATCATGTTTAATTGCACAAAAATTATGTGAGGCGAAACCGTCTCAAATATTTTGTCACAAAATCTATATTATAGACTCTGCTAAAATGAATTTAATACAGTATTTAATTCATACTATGATACTCATATTATGTACTCCGACTGATATGCATCTTGAATCGAAAAATCGCAGTATCGCCAGATAATTAATACAACATTTAACATGATTTGCAGTTTATTCATTATTCAGAATTTAAGTAAGTAATAAGCACATAGATTATTAGTTTCATGCATCTTGCAAGGTTTTTATTTACATCATATTATTTAGAATTAAGTAAGTAATCCAAAGGGAATACTGAATACTCTTGAGAAGAACTTGGAAAGAGTGGGAAGAAAATATGAATATATTCTAAGAGTGCAAAATGCAAAATGATTGTGACAAGTTGAAGATTTTGTTCATAAAAATAGAAAAACTATTTTAGTTATTACATTAATATTATTAGTGACAATTATTTTGATCATGGAGACAAATTGTGCTAACTGCCTTCGCCATTTGGGTCCAACAACTTTAAAGGCAAATGAAATTGAAGTCAATATATCATTACAAAAGACGAGTTATAAAAACCCTGAGCAGATTCGAAACATCTCTGTTGCCAATGCACTGTCATGTATTTTTAACTTTCCTCTTGTAGACCCGAATCTTAATCGTCAACTTTTTGTTTGTGTATCCTGCTGTCACAAATTGAAGGAGTTACTCAAACCTTACAAATCATTTATTCATCATCAAAAACAGGGATCTTTCCTATGGGAGAAAATTGAGGAGGCAAAACGACGATGGACTACCACTAATCAAAATAATAATTCAAGCAACAAAAGTACAATATCTAGTCCATTAAAACTCTTGGCTGTCAAAACAGAATCAAATGAGATTTTTGGGAATGATCATGGTCTGTTCAAGTACATGGAAAATGCTGTTCAGCAGGTAAACATAAAGCATGTCTATAATATGTAATATACATAATAATATATTATAAGTACTTATAGTAATCTGTAATATCAACTATACAAACAACTATAAGCTAATAAGTAACATAGAAATATATTACTTACAATTTACATCACATTTTTTCTATAAAATTGTATCATTATCCAAAACTAAAATGCAAATACATTTTAACTATTTTTTAAATGTTTGCTTGGCGCTTGTAATTTTTAGCAACAGAAAAATGAGGATGATACTGGACTGGATATAGACTGTTATTCTGATGTTGACCATGAATTAGATCAGCCACCACCATCACCGCCAACTGTACCACAACCTGGACCTGACCCTGTAGTCCAAATTTCACCACATCTGTCACCCGTTTCCTTTGTTGTGAATCCACAAACCAGCAATATCAACAACAGTAATTTATTCTTTGTTATAAAATCTAAATGGATAATAATATTTACCATAACATATTATTATGTAACAAATATATTATATACGCATTATATGTTTTACATAATAATTACTAATTATTATTCATTTTTATATTTCATTTAGGGTTTATACTTATTACCACCAATTCAACTCCTAATTCTAGTGCTACCTCCAAAACTGTTGTAAAGGCAAAAAAGAATATAAAACCAAATTTGGACCAGAGTACGCCTTCTCAGTCATCATCATCATCATCATCACGATCATCGCAAAATAATTTCAATCTTCAGACACAGGAAGAATGTTTAAAGTATAAATTAAATGATCCAAGTCCTCCCTTTACATGCCCCACTTGTGCTTTAATTATCCAAACCTATGATAATTATAAAAAACATGTAACATATCATTTAAGTGAAAATTTTTTTAAATGTTCAAAATGTGATTATGGAACCTCTAAATTTAAATTATTTGAAACTCACTGTGAACAAGACCATGGATTTAAACCTTCCAGCCCATCTAAATCTTGGCCAGATTTTGACTTGGACCAGTATCTTCTACCCTCAGAAAAATCACACAAACCGAAAATCTATATCTGTCCTTATCTTGATTGCGAACAAGTATTTACTGGGAAGCAGTGTAAACCAAACTATGTACACCACTGCGAAAAAATTCATAATTTCAAGCCACAAGAGGCAAGTAACATCTTAAGAATCAAAATTGGAAATGATGTAAAAATAGTAAAAATAACTGGTGATCCACCCTATTATTGCAATCAGCCTGATTGTACAAAGTCGTTTGGAACTACTCAGACTTTAGCTTCCCATTTAAGAGCTTTGCATTTTGGACGTAAAGAGTTCACCTGCCCACAGTGTAAAAAAGTTATGACAATGGGTGCTAAGACAAGGCACGTAAAAACGTGTGGAAAGAAAAAAAAAGTGCAAAGGAAAAAAATATACTTACCACCATTTATTTGCAATATATGCTCAAGTGCAGAAAGTACGGTCGAATTTCCAAGTCGCCTTCGCCTCATGAAACACATTCATAAAGTTCATGAGCCTCCAAAAGGAATATGGAATTGTGCTCTGTGTAGTAAGACCTTCTTTGACCGAAATCAATTAAATTCCCATATGATTTCGCATTCTCAAGAGCGGAAAGCCACCTGCGACGAATGTGGAAGGTATTAAAAAAATTTATATTTACATAAGCGAAAAAATATCCGAAATGAATAACCACGTAAGTAACTACGACACTACGAAAAATGTAATATGTTATCCATGTCTGTACAACAGAGTTACTTTTGCGGTTATTCATCTAGGATTTAGGATGTTCAAATAATGGTATTATAATGTTATATTATTATACACGTGAAATAAAATATCAATTTTAGGGTAAAATTTTTGTCGTTCCTATTCCAATAGATACGGATATAATCTAATGATTTGATGTTTTATGTATTGTTACAGAACTTATAAAACGGAAGCTAATCTAAGATTTCACAAGAAAATTGCCCATGATGAAGAAGGCAGACAACAGTATAATGCATACTGCAGGTTAAAAAATCGCCGAAGAAAAACAAGACTAACCATGCAAAATGCAAATCCTGTCCAGGAACAAGTTTATGAAATGAACGAAGACGGAACTATAGCCGAATAATAGGTTTTTATTTGTGAACTATCTCTATTACTACTGAATATTTGGATGCATTTTTATATCGGTAAGCTTATGCGTTAACTTTAATTTTTGTCAATGATATTATAGTTTTTGAAACAAAGAAATAAATATATTTAGTTTTTGTAATTGATCGAGTTGCCACCTGAAATCGAAGTTTTTGGTTTAGGGTCGGCTGCCCTTTGAATCTTGGACTGTATGAAAGTGTATTTCCATTTTTAAAACTGATAACAATTTTATGATTGCTTCTTCTCGAATGTGATTTTCTTTTCCCTTCCAAGTAATTCTACCTTGACTGTCCACGATGAAAAGGAATGAGTCTTAATGTTTTACCACTACAAATTACATATAGCAATCTATTTAAGCAATTGGTATAAGTATATGGTGATTATCTATAAATCTCTTAATATCAATCTATGATTCGAATAAAGACTATAACTGTAATCAAAATGGACTATTGGCAGGCAGTAGGCATATAGATGAAAAATTTAACTCTAAATTGTCTTAGATCTCACAGGCAGTTATGTCAACCTATTGCATGTTACTAAATTTTCAATCTATGTTGGCATGATCATGTTCATTGTGTTTGTGAATATGCAAACACTTAAAAAAGTCCTTTCCATGAATTTCTATTTCATTCCTGTTTTTATTATCAAAGCTTTGAAATCATATCTTTTGACATGGTATAATATATTTAGTAGATATTATATACAATATACATTATATTCACATCTGTTAGAAATAATTTAATATTTAATATACTTTTTTATTTTTGCATCTTGTTGTGCATTACATTTAAATTTATTACGACAAAAAATGTTTTCTGTTTACACAATTGAAAATTGAAGGTTTAAACAAATGTTTTATTTTGACGTTGTAGCTGTGCGCTCGCTTTTGCTTGATCGTCTGTAATTAGTTGAAAAAGTATGATGAAGTATGTAATGACAGTTGCAATCACCTAAAACAAATAAAAAAGTAGGCAAAATTTTCAGGTTTTTCGTACCTATATTCAATATTTGTCCTTGATTATATTATATATGTGATGTGTAACCTAAATACTACAGTTATAGGATTATAGGTGTACCCCAGGAACCAGACGATTGCTAACAATAAAAACATTAGGCCTTGCAGTTAATTTCCACCTCCACTCTAGTAGCCACATACTAATTCGCTCCAACTGAATCATATGAAAAAGTGAATTGTCAAGCAAAGGTGACTGTTTTAATAAGCTTGTTTGTATGTATGTCAAAAATATTTTTTATTCTTAATAATTTTGCATTCATAAGTGGTGATGAACGATTTTGTTGTGGTACATTGTGTAAATTTAACTTACATCCGTCAGATGTTTTTCATCTATAAAGTATGAGTTCCTTTGACTCGTTGTACCAGTAATTACGTTTTCCAGGTATTCTCGACTTTCTTCCATCTGTGTAATTGATATTTAAACCAGATAACTTTTTCAGATGCAAGTGCGTTAAAAGGTTAATACATAATATTTATTATTATACACGTGTATGTATTATTTGTCACAAAAAATTTATAAAATATGATGATTTCTTACTTTAATTTCAATTAAATTTCCGACTTTTGAAATTATGCTCAACCAGAAGCAAATATTAAACAAAACCGGGTAGTGCCACCACATTAAAGCCACCTTGTCCCCTGTGTATGCTACGAAACGGCTAGCACATTCGGTTGTTGATTCAGTGATATAACCCACAACAGCAAAAGAAAAATATCCTGCAATATCTCCATAAAGTTTGCAAATATATTGCATTCTTCTAGTAGAATTACATAGATCATTTAATGTGCTTGAAGTTTGATAATCTTCGTCATAATAACTATTCTCGTACTCCAGTTCAAACTCCTGGTCAATATTATTGTAGTAATTATTGTTGTAAGTTATTCCATCGTCGTCACGATGTTGATGACGGTGGTTCATTTGCTTTAAAGGAAGATGGAAAATGACAGGGATGTCATTGGCAAACTTCTTTGCGGCCTTTGCCTTCTTGCTATTTCCGGAACACAAAAGTTGCCACTGCAGTGCCAATCTCTCACAAAGCTCTCCATAACTTTCAATAACATAAATCCCAAAGATGACGATAAATGAGAAGGCGCAGTGGATGGATGCTGAGACTTCCATATCCACGAGCCCATTTCCAAACCTCAAATAATATAAAAATACAGATAATAATTGCAGTACATGATAGCGACTACGAAAAGTCCAGCTGAAATATTTTTTGTCAACAGGAAAAGATAAACCATCACCTTTGTATTTCTGTATTTGGAAAGATTGTCGAATTTGTTGTTTCTGTGAGGTTTGAAAAAATCACCTTTGTAATCGTATTTTTAGCAGTGATGGAAAAGGAGAAAACTATTCCCAAAATTAAAACTGTAAAATATTTTAGTCTGAGATACTTCATATTCAAATGAATGTAGGGCCGATTCATGCCAATTACTGTAACACTCTTTTCTGCTTCCGTTTCTTGCAAACTAGTGTTTCTCGAGGAGTTCATGTACCGTAGATTTTCAATCAAGTTAATCATGTCTTTTATCCGTAAAAGAACCACAAAATGGGTCCAGGTACATAGGCCAAATTGGAGAGGGACGGTCGTATAAAAGAGGAGACGAGCAGATAAAGTACTGCCAGCATATGAAAGTAAGTCATTGTTTAAGGTAAAGTCTAAAAAGAAAATTCCTGGATAAAGTGCAAACAAGAGAGTCCCAAGAAATATTACACTACAATATTTAAAACTTAAAGAGGAGGATGAAGACGATGCTGATGATGATCCAAGTGCATTTTTAACTCCACTTGCCCAAGGATTTTGAGCCGGAAAAAATCCAACGCACCACAGGATTGTGAGATAAAATTTTAGAAAACGATCCATTTACCTTTGAAAGTTTTTAAACTAATGAAACTTTAAGGTTCTAAAACTATTTCTTGACTAAATTTTTAGAGTTCATGACCTACGACTTTTCTATATGAGTAAATGTACTCTTTGCTTTAGTGCTCTTCCAATGGACAGCAAACGTGTTCTAGTAAAAAAAACATATTACATAATGTACTGGAAACTGAAAACGTTTCCCCTTTACTCAAGAAAGTGACAAAATTAGTCATTTCCGATCACGCTCCGTCGCTGTTTACTGTTTACCCTCCATTGTGCATTTTTATGAAATTGAATATCGATCTACTGTGGATTCCTTGAGTGTAGAATGGCAAATCGAAATCATTCACGTGTTTATCGTATGGTAAATGCAGTAATTTATTATAGTGTTGTAATTTTTGCCTACGTAACAAATTATCTTACGCTACATTAAGCCATTTAAGGAAGACGTCTGGGAGAATTTTTTTTGAAATTCTTTTGATGGATTATGAAACGACATAATCAATAAGTAATCGCTTTGTGGATGCAGGGCATGTAAAAAATGGAATTCTGCACGTGTCTGTTAGAGTGTAAAATGTTCGGTCTGTGTGTAGGAAATGAATGTATATCAGCAATGTTTTGTTGTCCCCCATTTTATTGAATCATTATATAGTCGGTCATTAACTTTCTAAGCACTCTTAATATAATCGTTAATTACAAACTAGTTAAACATTGATCAAACCATACTTTTTATTACCGTAATTTAATTGTACAATGACCAATTTGTAGAAATTTAACTGACATTAAATACGCACTCATATGAACAGAGGGAGTGTAGAGCGAGAAGAAACGCCATTTTATGAATGTAATTAATGCAAAACCACACGAGTGTTTATGATACTACAGCTTTACATTTTCTGTGCTTGCCTTTTGTGAAAATTCAAGAACAAAGGTCATCTGTGGAGGACATCATAGGTCATAGGACTTGAAATAATTTCCAGGTGGTAAAAACGAAATAAAATTTCGTTTTCTTTCCACCTTAACGCCAAAAGAATGAACTTCAAATTCCCAAATAGTACAGGCTGTTTACTGATACTCCTGTGCTTTGTCCTGAAAATTTTTCGCAGAGTTGAAGCCAATTGTAACCCGGGTGAGGAGGAAATATTGTTCATAATATTGCTATCAACTATTAAATATATTTTAGCTAAACTGAATATTTAACTAGATAACTAAATAAATAACTTGTTATGATGTAATAGTGTACGTATTTTAGTGAGATTGAGCGTTATAGATTTAAATTTAAAAAATTTGGAAGGAAGCTATAAAATATAAAGGGGCGTAGACCCCAGCCCTATATAATTCCTTTATGGAAATTTAGCATGTACAAGTCCCGGTCGTTATGTAGATTTTGATTTTTTGGTATCAAAGCGGTTAAACAAGCTGACGATTTTTATAAATTAAAAAGATCGCTCGCACATTCTTATCTCCTGACAGCGCAATCTAGCAAATTACTAGAGTAGTGACTTCAATGCTCATACTTAGGCAAGAATTATGGGGAAAAGTGTTCATGAACTCGTTTCAACCATGTTTTTTATCCCTCAGTTACCTGTTAACTTTCGATGAAAGACTTTTCGTTAACTAACGTTTAACCATTTATTACCAGGAGGAGCCTCCAGAATTAGAGCCTGTCCGTACGGAAATCCAGGTCTACAAGTTACACGAGGGCTGGCTGGACATTGCTCAGTTGGGACAGAAGTGATTGGTGATTGCGTCACCGACGATGACTGGTACAAAGTTATAACACGCAACGCTTTCGCTTATTCAGCATGACTTCATGCCCATTTGTTTACCGAGATAGACAAAGGAAAAATTTAAATGAATTTATCATGCTTTTTTTCGTTTTTGGTCGTTTCGTAGTTTTTTAAAGAAACTGGGAAATGTTTGCTGCTACAACAGATGCAGGGGAATAACAGAGTGCCATCGATTTCCATAAAAGCCATATCTACAATCAGTTTGATGAAAGTAGGATCCTAACTGCTCAAAAGTACTGATTAGTTTAGTTATCTTCATATAATTCTATGTATAATGTATAGTATACCCAAGTATACACGCTTAATTAATTAGTTTAGTTGATGACTAGTATTTTACTTTATTTATTTTGTCAAAAGAGGCAGGCTTTCATCATGGTTCTAAGGATTTATATACTTTGGACTCGTCCTCGGTATGACTAGGCGCGCTACTGCTGACTACTGATTACTGATTATTGTTCCTCTGCAACTCACTCTTATTTTCGCCTGTTTTGTCTGAGAAATACTTTGGACGAGTCCTCGTAGAATTTTGTCCAGCTCTCCACCTAATACAAGCATGTTTGGTTTCGACTATAAATGTGTCAATCTAGAAATATCGTCCTTGAAATACCCGTACAAACAGAGACAAATGCAAGATTACACACTTATTGTTTACGAAGCATTTAAATTTTAAATCATGATTTTTCCTTTCCATTTTTTGATGAAAGATATTTCATAGTAACGAAACAATTAAAAAATGTTTTTTCTCCTCTATGAATTCGACTTTTTTCTTACGTATTTTTGGTAACCATGGATTTCAGTTAAGGATTTCAGTCACAAAGCTACACTGAAAATGTATGTAGAAGTTTCAGTTGCTATGCAAATTTTGGCGTCGTTGGTAGCTGTATGCTGCATATTGTAAGGCGTATTTATGTTGTTTTCACCTTCAATTTATCAATTTCTAAAGACATTTAGGCATGGATGGTATGTATGAATGAGCCGTTAACAACTAAAAATCTCACACCATCGAAAAAAAGCGACGAGTTTAATGTGTAAAATGTATATTATAAATACTTGGAGATACCAACTTCTGGATAAATACATAGTATGTTTGCTTATTGGTCGACCGTTTTCTGAGGTAGGCGCTTAAGTAAAGTTAGTTTTATGTTTAGAAATTTTAACGAACGTTTATTTGAAAATATGTGTTTGTAATCATTACATTTTACAGTAAATAATAAAATCTATAAACTCAAAATGTAATATAGTTATAATAATATGTATAATATATTCAAAGCTCAACACTTAGTACATTGTATTGGTAAACCAATAAGTCCAGGAATATGTAACAACAACAATAGTTAACAGCAACATAACAAAAACAGACTCACTGAAGGTCAAAAGTGCTTATTACGTAATTCGATGTATTGCTATAATAAACACATCGCATAGATGTAAGTTACATAATAAGGTATAATAATTATTTATTATTTATTATAATTATTATTTATTTTTTATAAGTTATAACTATATTACTAGCTATGCGTCCATGTATAAATATTTTGTAGCATCTACGTAGTATTATTTATGCTTGTACAACAATGTGTAAAATTTTCGGCTACTAAAACTTAACTTCTTTTAAAACCCGAATTGTGGATACGTACTACATATTTAAGCGCACTTTTTTTCCACAGTTTATAACTTGACTGGAAACGTTACAATATTAATTAAATATGCATAAATAATTTTTTAAATATCTAAATATGTAATATATAGTTAGTGGTTGAATGCACAAACGTTTCAAGTGTAATGCATTGTTTTTTTAACACAGAACAGTGATATTAAAATTGTCCTAAAAATTAACTAGAATAAGATAATTTATTCTTGACTATGTACATTTATCTTATACAATGGCCTCACTTTTCAGGATTTCCATTTCTTCTACAATCTTTTCCATTAATTCATCAGCCTTCTTGTCGTTGGGAAGGATTGTGGTATCAGCTCCACAGACGATTCGCAAATGCTTGTTGTAACTCAGAACTGTGAACCCGATGCCTAGAAATTCAAAACAAAGAGTTACGCTACTAAAAAGCTATCAGTAAAATTTAAATTCTAGAATTTTTGAAATTTTATTTAACCCACAACTTACCAACATTTTCAGTCATAAAATTTGCGACAAAAGACATGTCTCGAACTGGGTGACCCAAGTAAATGTGTTCTTTGTCAGGTCCAGCAATATTCGACATGATGGTGGTTGCCATCACCTTATTTCTGGCTGGTTTGAGCATACAGACGAATAATCTGCCCATAATTTTGAGCATATGAAAGTTGGTAAAGGGTAGTGTTGAATATTTCATGCTGAGGAAGTTTCTTTGGATTTTTTGCATTCGTTTGACTGGATCCCTTATTCCAATAGGATATTCGATGATAACTCCAGTTCTAAAGTGATAAAATTTTAATATTTTTTAAAACATTGGCTAATACATAAAATTTTCATATTCTTAAAATATGAGACTTTAAAAAAAGTTGAATCGAAAAAAAATGGTTAAAACACTCACAAGAAGTTTCCCAATTTTTCTGGAATATTTTTAACTGGCCAAGGAGTCATCACATGAATCGAAGGGGGAACTCGAATATTATTGGCCAACATGTAATTTCTCACACCTCCCGCTATCGCTGCGGAAATTATGGAGCTGAACGAGGTCTTATGTGCGTTTTTGATTCCCTTAATGTAGTCCACTGACAGTGGCGGACTTTGAGCAGCACTCTTCTCCTTGGTCAACTTTTTCACAGGGAGCTTCCAGTCATTGAAGTCAAAGGCTTCAATCGTGTTCAAAATGAGCTCATAAGGTGCTCTGATAAAATAGAGAATGTACCAAAACACTTTTTTCCAAAAGGGCACATGAGGGAAAAGTGGTGTTGCTCGATTCACGGTCACCCCCGCATGGTCCAAAACTAGTCCCATGCTGGAATAACCCCCGCAAATAGCATGATGAAGGCGGAATGTAAGAAGAGTCTTGGGAGTATTTGAAGTATCACTTTTTTCCTTATAATTGTGCAAAATGTAGAGTTCCCAAGGCGATCGCTTCTCCTCATAGGGCATTCTCAGCAAATTTTTCTCCCAGGGAATCCACAAGTCCTCGGTAATTTCATCAGTCTCACTTTTTCCCGGAAAGGTCACCACTTTAAAGTGATTGTTAATGTCAAAGGACTTGTCCCACTCCCAAAAAAAGAAGCCTCCATATCTCGTCACATAACACTGGAGCTCCGGGTTGGCCAACAAATTTTCATTCTTTTTATTCTTCTTCTTGAGCACATTTTCTATGAGAGCCGTGCGAAACTTGGGAATGTCCACAAGACCTTCGACCACAATATTTATGAGAAATGTAGAGACGGGATGAGGCTCGTGCATCCGATCTGCGGCGAAGAAGGCCGAGAGGGGTGACAGAATGTGACCCGCGCCAGGTCTTAATATTTTGCGGGTATTGGCCACAATAAATCGAATCACTAGGATGGGACACACCACCAACAGGAGGAAGATGGGGAATCCGATGATGCACAAAATTGTGAGACATAGTGTCAAAACGTGAGTAATGACTTTGGTTGTAATGGTAGTGTAAGCCGTCATTTTGGTAGTGAGGCACTCAAGTCGAAAATAATTTTAAATTCTAGTACATACAGTCTGATAATTAATGCCAATATTATGTATTTTCTACATCTAGATCGCTGTAGGTGTAGACGTCTGCCGTCCTCAATTTATGTAACACTGAGAATATTGTAAATATTTACGAGTGGGAAATCTAGAAAATACGAACTAGTTACTAACGCCAATCACAAAACTAACACTAAAACAAAAACAAATAATAAAATCTAATGACGTCGCACACTTCTGGTTTCAATTCAGCCTCTTCAACTTGTAATATTATACAGATATTTTATTAAATAACTTGATTATTATCCTTTCAATCAATATGTGAGCTCAATGTTATTAAAGTTGGTAAGTTGTAACACAAGACAACACAACACAAGTAATAGTAAACACGTATCTGTGGTTCAACTTGAGTTCTTGAAAACCTTGGCCACAGCTGTGACAGAAACGCAATTGAACAATTGAGTTGAATTGGCTGTCTTTGATGCTCTTCAACGATCAACTTTACGACTCAGAAGATCAAGAAAGTACACTTTTCATGAAGTAACAACAAAACGACAACAACTCTGACAAAAAACTGTTGAAAGTAACATATTTTTTTCGTTTTCCTTTTTCCTATTGTTTGACGGATTAATTTGAGGATAACGATTACACACTAGAGAAGTTTAATTACTTTGGCCAAATGAATAGTAAAATGTCAGTTTTGGTAATATTATATCGTGTCTCCGTTCTTTCCCCGTCCACCTCGACCACGTGTGTGTGTGTAAATGTAAAATGTAATGAACTTGTAACGAGTAACGAATCACGAACAAAGACAAACTAGATTTTCCTTGTTTTTTTTGGCAACTCTTTTACTTTGACTATATTAAATATAAAAGATAGGATATAACTGGTCATATATCATCTCTGTTTGTGTACTGTACCATATTATAGTTTGGTTTATCTCGTGGATTGGGGGTAAATGAACAACGGCCGGGACTCTTTATATTGTAGTATATTAAATATATTATTCTGAACTAAGATTGGTTTGGAGTCAGGGGCGTGAATGTAAACAATAGCAGGAACAAGAATCAGATATATAAGATATTATAACTATAAAGTCTGAGGACTTGGATAACACACACAAGACAAAACGCACTAAAGATGTAACCAACCAAACAAGTACGTAGTCAAATCAAAAGTCAAAATGTAATGTTGGATGTGGAGTACATACACAAAACGTATTGCTAGTAATTTATGCAAGAATTTTTAAATCCTTGTTGTTTACTCTTTAAACTGCCTATTAGTTATAATTGATACTTGGTACAAGTGGCTGCTAGATTCAATGATAAGATCAATGAATGATACGGTCAACTTATAATATATTGCGAACCTTTTCCTTTCGATCGTACAATAACAATTTCCTATTCAGTACAACGTACAGTATCAATCTGAAAAGACTTTTCCCCGTTCCTTCCGAACTTCAACTGGCACAAGATCGCTTCAAAATGATTTAGTAAATTAAAACCATACCAAAGTTATTTAGTAAAAGAGAGGGTGAAATAGCAAATAATACTTGTATAAAAAAGTGAACGAGAATACATAATATGAATGCCCATTATAAATCATAAAGAGAATTAGCATATTCTACACAATCCGAGTAAAACTTTACAATAACAACAACCCATATATGTGTATATTTATATAACTTTATTAAAAACACTGAAGGGGGGAAAAAGCGAGAAAAAAATAATAAATGAAGGGAAACAACAGAATAACAACAATTTTTGAAAGATTGACGTACATACTTAAGTAAAATATAGCATATAAGTACGAATGTGCTATACAGGTAATAAATATGTATGCTATTACTAATTTATTTTAGTATCAGAAAGGAATCTTATTTTCTTGATCTGTCTGGTTCGTTCAATTCCACCCCCTAACATTGAAATTGTAGTACAGAACACGTACTTATTATAATATGTTTAAGTATATTATATTATATACATACATGCACCTATGATACCGTATACATAGATTTTTCAATATGTGTAAATGGGCGAAATTTAATACACTTAACATACATGTTACATATGTATATACTCAACATTTCTGAACCAGTCCCTACCTCAACAACAAACAACTGAAGAGACCGCAAAAACAACAACAACATGAACATCAACAAAGAAGACAAAGACAAGGTACATGCATATGAGTATAAGGATTCTGCTCATTTCGATTCTCCTCGCTCCCTCATTCACTTTTTCCTATTTATTACCCTTTCAAATGGAAAAAGAAGATTCTGATTCTGCAGAAGAACGTGCAAAGACTTGCTCATCGAGATGACTTTGTTTTGTTCTGTAATAATATTGTTTTTTATTTTATATAGGTATTCAGTAAATTCAGTCTTCAGTCAAAGTGATCAGTCAAAGTTGGCTTTAACTTTAACAACCTTTACATTTTATGTATGTGCCGGTCTTGTGAATAACAGAAAAATCTAAACTCCGGTTCAATATCAGCAGCAATAACAAGTTGAGGACTTGGACGAAAAGTAGTGTAGCATACGTCATCCTTAGATACACACACATTATAAGAATGCGAATCATTGCGGTGGGTAAATGCAGAATTACAAAAATTAGTTCCAATGTTACGTATTGCACTAATTTCTTAAATGTACAATTGTATTGTTGTGTGTCCAAGTAGACACTTATACATCGGTACGTACTAGTACATGCTACATAGTCAACTTTTGCATTAATTTTTTGGTACTTGGCCAACGAAGAAATCAAAATTAAAACTTGTTTCAAGCGAACAAAGCTTTTCATTCTTGGTATTTGACCACTAACTGTGAGGATCGATGATGACGACGGCGAGATTCGGATACATTGTTGATTGTTGATGTTTGATTTAGCTTTAACTAGTTTCAACTCGAACATGGATAATGCATACATACATACATAATCTAATAACATGTAAAGAATAAAACTTGTATGCAAAATTCAACTTTATGCATATTATTTTTTCCCATGTTATTATTTCGTATTTCAGAATAATGGTTATGGTTATAACATGCAATTTATTTGCATTCTCTATCATGAATATTATGAATAAAAAGAGAGACAAGAACAATAACAGGATCAAAGTCCATCTACAACTTCCTGAGTTGTGGTACATACATATTGTGGATACTTGGTACACATTTTCACTGGCCTTTACTTTGTGCACAAAAAGTGACATTTAGTATTCACGGTGCGAGTTTGCCATCTTTCACGGATTTTTTGCAATCTGCAATTCGTTCGTTCTCCTTTCTCAAACCTTACTTACACGATAAAATGTTGACCAATGTTAGACTTCATAGGATTGAGAGATTAATTAGGAACAAAAAAGTGAACTAATAAAAGAATGAACTGTATAAACACATAAACACCGTGGTATGCTTTACGTTTTTACACACATATTTGTAGACGTTTTCTTGGCAATGATTAAAGTATTACATCTTTCTATACTATGTATTCCCATTAATATATTTATACTTGCATCGGTATACTTATTGTTGTTGTTTATCTCGTTTTCTGTCGCAATATCGTCAAGATTATTATATCATTTTGAATTTTTATCAACTGAACGCACTTGAATAAAAGTATATTTATGTATGTATAACATGTATTTTAGTCGTCAAAACAGGGAAAAGTTTTTGATGCCAACTTTTTCCTAGTTCATACATACACTATTTTCTACTACGATGCAATGTCATTCATCCTGAATTTTGACTTGTCTCTGATCTTGGTGTGATCATTGTCATTCTTATGATTGTACGCCTTCTTTACTAGCTTGTTCAATCACGCAGGTCATATTTAAAAAAAGTAAAGGGGAAAAAATTCTTATTCATCCTGATTTGTCAAGGGGATAGACGGAGACATGAGACACTTATCAAAGTCGTCAAATCGCCTCGTAAGTCGGGTTATAGCTCACAATACATAAATAAGTATACAGATAAATACGTTTCCAACATGACTAAGACACGCTTAAACTAACAATGAGAGTTGAATGTTGAATGCATTATGTAAATCGTAAACGGACACTTGGAGTCTGATATTTGTGGGTATTTTATTCTCTATTTTTTCTTGAATAGGGCTGAGCTGAAAATGACACAACCGGATTTTTAAAAACTTACTTTGTTTCCAAATTTTTATTCTTCTGGATGCCAAAATATGCAATCTGTGCTTGGAACGACAACGACATCATCAGGCATACATAATAAATAGGTACATATTATTCTGCATGTATGTAACATATTTTATAAAATAGACAACAAACTACGCCGTGGCATATTTTAATATTATTGTTTCTGTATTGCACATGGCACCTGCATCAACTGCTTCTAGCATCAATTACATTTAAGATTTAAGGTACATACAAACTGTGATAAAGATAAACGCAACGTGATTTCCAAGCTACTTTTGCATACCACACAAACCAGAGTGAAGTACATAAGTAAGTACACAGGTAACATTGTAAATTGTAAATTGTACATGCATCATATACACAATATATATACAATGTATCAGCTTATCCGTTCACGATATCGTCGAAAACTTGCTCCACGGTTAAGATCAATAGCATGATAATAATTGGTAATTTAGTGCAAGTTTTGATCTATTACAAAATTTAGCTACTTTTTGCAGTTTTTTATTATGCAAAATCAGGCACTAAAAGTATCTTGGTGGAAGTTACAGAGGAATTCGAGACTCGTTCTTCTGTCAAATGCTTTTACCCCTCATTGTTTTAATTGAGTGTGTTCCTTTCTTTGATGTACACGCTACACTAACAGAATATGGCCGGTAAATAGGGGTTAGAAATTGTTAGTGATATTTTATGCCTATATTAATGTGCCTGGAGCCTGTATCAGTGCTTGATTTGTTGAGTATGGTCAACTGTTCATTAGTCTCGTTAACTCATGGGCGTAAAAACTCGTTCAAAAAATTAAGTATTTGAAATCAAACCTGTAGGAAATAAAAATGAGTGGCGATAGGATCGTTTTTACTCTCATTCGTTTTTATTATCCCCAACCTATCATAGTTACCATCAATTTTGCCAAAATCTAAACTGTTAGAAAACTTTTGGGTTATTTCGGCTTTATAGCACCTATTTGACCTGTAGATCACGAATATGCAAGGGTTACCAACTATAACAACCGTTAAGTCGGTCAAAACCCCGAAAAACCGGGTCAGATCCGATTTTGACAAATCCTAAACTGTTAGAAAACTTTTGGGTTATTTCGGCTTTATAGCACCTATTTGACCTGTAGATCACGAATATGCAAGGG
>JAQIVE010003070.1:0-17886 GCA_034698285.1 Sminthurinus bimaculatus | reverse complement strand
GACCTCAAAAACCCGAATTCGGCCCAACCCGGGTAATTCATAAAATATTCATTTACCGCTATAATTTATGGGTTCTAGGCTCCATACTTGTAGTAAATTTATGAAAAATGACCAAAAATTAAAATTTGACCACAAAACCCTGAAAAGGGTCAATCCGGGTACTTCCCCGAAAATACAAAAACTACTTAACTTTATGGGTTCTATGCAACACATCAAGGCTAAATGTATGAAAAATGACCAAAAATTATTATTTGACCCGAAAATCCGAACTCAGGTCAATCCTGGTATCCCATGAAATACACATGTACTCAACGGAACAAAATAATGAATTTTTGATATTTTACTTTTTAGGCATCGTTTTGTTCCGTTGAGCCAATAAAGCGGTATAAGCGCACATAAAAAAATACCCACATTGACCTAAATTTAGATGTTTAGGTCAAATGTCACTCATTAGTTCATTTTTCATAAATTTGCAATAGGTTTTTTCCACATAACCCATAAAGTACAGTCGTATATGCATATTTAGGATAATACCCGGACTGACCCTTTTCTGGGTTTTAAGGCCAAAATAACAATTTTTGGACATTTTTCAGCAATTTACAAGTAATATGTGCCATAGAACCCATAAAGATTAATAATACATGTGTATTTCATGGGATTTCACCCGGATTGACCTGAATTCGGATTTTCGGGTCAAATAACAATTTTTGGTCATTTTTCATACGTTTAGCCTTGATGTGTGGCATAGAACCCATAAAGTTTAGGAGTTTTGGATTTTTGGGGAAATACCCGGATTGACCCTTTTTGGGGTTTTGTGGTCAAATTTTAATTGTTGGTCATTTTTCATAAATTTACAACAAGTATGGAGCATAGAGCCCATAAAGTATAGCGGAAAATGAATATTTTTTGAATTACCCGGATTGGGCCGAATTCGGGTTTTTGAGGACAACAATATTTTTTGGGTCATTTTTCGTGTATTGAGCATCGGTATGTACCATAGAACCAGTTAAGTAAAGTGGTACATAGAGATTTAGGGAAATACCCGGGTTGACCTAAGTTCGGATTTTTTGGGGTCGCTGGATTTTATTTGGTCAATATATTTATGTTCTAGGTCATAAAATACCCGTATAAGGTCGATATCATGGGTTTACCATGCTTTGGAAGTGTGAAGCATTTTGGAACCAGCAGGACGAGTTTTGGCATTTTGCTAAATCCAACTGGTGAGAGTTCGTGCTATCTTTAGCATTGCATATACATACTTGTGTTTAGAGCCTACTCTCACATAATGAAAGTGGACGTAGTAAAATTGTAGGGGACAGTAAATAGCACTATAAATACTAAACATGAATACTCATTTGTGATAACTGATAAACATGATTGTTAGATTAGTTACTATGGATACCACCAACGTTAACTTGATTAAGATTTTTTATAGATTTGTAATTTGTAATCAATTTATTTATTTATGCATCATGCTATGACTTATGAATGGAAATAATGCTAGTATGTAGATTTCTTATACTGGACACAACAAAATGATGCCACTGAATTAATCTTAAAACAAACAATTTAATACGAAGTGGAAAAAAGGTAATGCAAGTACTTAATGAACAGTTACAGAATATTCGCAATGCATGCCAAACCTTAATGCTCAATTACAAAAGTGTCACCACTCTACGAGTGGATTAGAAAAAATTACTTTGTGAATCAGAAACCTTTTGAACAATATTTTCTCGAGTTGAAATAGTTGAAGTAATAGTAGTAAACCATTATGGTACAAAGTATGTATATTTATTACTTATTTATTAAACATTTTTTAAATATTATAATGTAGTGCAAATAGAAACTTTTAATCATCATTAAGGGTTGTTATTTTTTTGAGTTTTTTTTACAAATTACTTTTGGAAATAAGATTTGGGGTGAACTTGCGCCGACTTGCTAAAGTACATTAGCCAAATAATCTTTCACTTCAGTTACATTGAGACGACGAAAACCGTCTTTGGTTACGATGCCTAACTCAATATTTTCGGGAGTCATTTGCCCTTCAAAGCTTTCTTTTAGTGCCAGTATAGCTGTATGAATAGCATCTTCCAGTTCAATGTCGTTCTTGTACCTAAATAAATGAAAATAAATAACGTAAAACAATGGTCAAAAATGAAGTTATATAAAGGCTGAAAATAAATAATGAAACACTATTAAGAAATCAATTTCCTGGTGCTTGAAAATGCTAGAGAAAGTCGCAAAAAAGCAAGCACAAAAATTTGTCTCTTCCGACAATTTCGTTTCTATTTAAACGCTTTTGTAATTAGTATTTGTTAAAACTAAAAAATCTCTATCTCGTTTAGCACGCCAAGTCATAAAAAAGGTTTACGTAAAAGCTGCCTATTGTTGGCAATTGGCAATGAATATAACATATAACATAGTTTTTTAGACACAACTTCTCTAACTTTTACAAACACCAGAGTTTAGCATTTTAGTACTTGTGTATCGTTTGGAAGGATCAATTCCAGGTTTTCATGTGAAAAAATTGACGAATTTATAATAAAAGAGAGTTTAACGACAGATACTATTCGTCTTATTATAGGCCAAAATTCAAGACCTCAAGACGAAGGCAAAATGATTGGACTAATATGAAAACTGGATCAATATGTCTGAACTACATTTTACACTCGTTCTCTTAAAAAAGGTGTCACCATCCAGCCGTTTTCTTTTTTTACCAAAAATGTGGGACACTATACGAAAAATGTTTCCTAAACCCTAAACCCATCTATAACAACGCAGGCTGATAAATATTTTTACCCAAGCTGGTACATAGATACGTAGAAAATTCCTCAAAAGCTATCCTACATTTTGCACGAAGAATAAAGTAGGGAACCCATGGTGATTTTAGATGTACATTCAGTATAGTTTTACTTTTAGTTGTGAGAAAAATTTTAGGAGGTGTCACAACAATGGAGATTTTTGCAAAGAAAATATCTATACTAGTAAAAGTAAACCTACTAGTACAAGGAGTAAAAGTCACCATGGGTTCCCGTTAACACCTTCCTCAGAGTAATGGTCTACAATCAGCACAGATACCATAGTGTGTAAACTCTCTTTCACTACAAAGTAATCAATTTGTATTACTTTTTTTACTATTATACAGTAGTAAGTAAATACTGAATCTTGTTATTACCGTTTTTCCAAGAAAGTTTTTCCACTAATAAAGTTCTTTCCCATAGCAGTTGCCTTCCATGGAAAATAAGCTCCAGAAGGATCACACTGAAGCAAATAAGGCTTGTCGTCATCCCAACAACAGATTAATAAAGAAACTCCAAATGGTCGGACACCACTAGAAACAGACAACAAATATTATGCAATAGTTTTACAACAATAATAATTGAAAATGTAAACTAAAATGTAGCAGTTTATTAAAGATAATTAATGAAAAAATGCCATGAAGAAATTCTCTCCTTGTAATGTTTAAGTACGCTGCAAATAATTTTTCTCAATCATATACTAAATTACCCAGATTGTGTAGATTCTTGCATCACGGAAGCTACTCGTTGAACTAACTGTACAGTTGGGATTCGTTCACCATACTGCAATTGATAAGTTTGAGCAGCCTTTCTTGCAGTTTTTAACAAAAGTCGGTAATCTGGACCCATTCCTAAAAGTAGTAAATAAATAAACAAAGTAAAAAATAAATTGATTTATCTGACGAGAGATGATATTACATAAAATATACGTATAGAAATAACATTTTCAATACTAGTAAGAAGTAATCATGAAAAATATGAGTAATAATAATTATACCACTGTAGCACATTCCAATATAAGGATTCACAGATTCTATTTTCCAAACACTAGTACCGTCGTATAACAGGGATTTGTGCTTTTTCTCACTTGCCAAAACCACTCCATTAGTAGCTAATAACAATACAAAATACAAAAGCATCATCAATATTGATTTTTATCCCCTTTTCAAGCGTATTATATGAAACATTCTAATTTTGAAAATAAATAACTAAAACATAATTGTTTCCATTAACATCAAATGACACATGACACATTAAAACTTTGTGTTTACATAAATAAGTATTTACCTTTAATTCCAATTGTTGGAGCTCCACTGGCGACGGCTGCTAATGCATATTCAATTTGTACCAACTTTCCAGACGGACTACATTTGAAAATAATTAGAAAATAATTATATTGTTAAAATCATTTAAGAATCATCTTTATTTTAAACTTTTGTAAATCCATAATAAATAATATGAAATGGCTAATATTTAAAAACACAAAAGTGTATTTTTTTTACCTGAAAGTTGTGAGAGAAAAACTGTATCGTTCCGAAGCTCCAGCCATTCTCTCTGCTTATAAACAATCTATATCTTACTTATTTACTGCAATAAAAAATAACAACAATTCTTTTGATTAATATAGATTAACAAAATAAAAATTCCAAACAGGATGATATTAATTTTTTGACAATTCACCGGCTACACAGTAATAATAGTAGAAGAAGCAAAAAATAGCCCTATTTCAGATAACTATGACTTGACAAATGTTAAATTTCAAAGTTGTCTCAAAGGATGGTGGTGGCGTGGTGTTTCGTGGGCTAATCTATGAAACAGAGCAATGGAACAGAACTCGAGCTCTTTGTTAGTTACTCGTTGTCTGGTATCACAGAACGGTGTTAGTTATTCGTTCTAAAAAATCTCCTATAATATAACACATTCTCAATTAAATTCAATTTATATATTCTTTCACCTTTGTTTTTGCTTGCCTCTCGACGTGGAAAATTCGTAGCGTTGCTTTTTATATACTTTTAATTGGTATAATATCTAACAAAAGTTATTTATATACATCAAAACTCATCAAGGTTTCAATTTCAACTAAATATTCACTTTTGGAAATTGGAAGATCGGCGTCAAAAAGTAATCCGTAAAAATATACACAAAAAAAATTTGACGTTTAACACACATACATATACCTTAATACTTAAAAGTACCGATACATGATTATTATTATACCTTTGCTTTTGCTTTTTCCACTCTAGACTTTAATAAAGTATCCAACGTATAATATAAATCCACTTCATTTTGTGTGCTGTGTGAGTGTGTGATCAAAAAATAATAATATAACAACAAAAACAAACATCAAAGACTTTTTGTTCTCTCTGTTCAATCCTCAATCCTTGACGTGCGTTTTTGTGCTTTTTAACGTGGAAATATTTATAGACAACGTCCAGAGTAAATTGACGTTTCTCTTCATTCTATTTCTAAACAACGGAATTACTTACACGGAGTATACATACAAAACACGCGTGGATAACATTATTTTTAGTAGCCTTAGTTTATTTTTGTGTGAATTGCAAAAAAAAATCCTTTGATATCTCAAAACCACCGAATGCAGGTATTTTTTCATTTGCCTAAAGCTACGTGTAGTATATAAATTATACAACGAGAGAGAGAGAGAGTGCAGAGTGTGTGACAAGTACAAAGGCTTTGACAAACACATTGGATCACAATTATTATAAAATAATTTTATTACCCATTATATCAAGACTCTGCAATTGATTGTCAGTTTGTCAGTGTTGAAATAGTAATATTTATCAATATTCACGGAAATATTCTTTAAATCCTGTTTGGAATAAGTGAATCATCGTCTTCAAATTAAAGTATTACTTTATTGAATGAGTGCATTATCATCATCATCATCAACAACAACATAAATAATTCTTTGAAGATTTTAAAATTTTTGTGTTAATCACGTAATCATCATCGTCAGAATCAAGAACTACAGGATAATACAACGACAGGACGGTTGAAGGATACAAAGAAGTGTGTTAAATTATATTTATTTTCACCCCTATCTAAAATCACGTAAGTACACACACACACATATTTGTTTGATATTTATTTTATGGTGTTATTCAAAACCTATGCCTATTATATGTATAGGCTATACATATAAAATCCATTCTTGTACTTATGTTATGTGTAGTCATAAAATTTTGGTAGTCCTTAAAGGATTACTTTATTGCTTAAAATAGGGCCCCTCATTGTTGTTGTTGTCGAAAAATTACAGTTTGAACTTCAAAGCTCTCTATTCATAAGTCCAATGTAAATGAACCTAGTAGTTGTAGAAAGTTATTTTTCTTAGTCGTGATTCGTTACAACAATACAGGGACATGTTATACAGTGAATGAGAAAATAATGATCATGGTGATGACGACTGTATAAAAAAAGGAAATTATAAAAGTGTTTTCTTTCAAAACCCTCAAAAAGACGTTTTTATATATTATGACATTGGAAGCATCATTACTGTTTTACTTCGATTGTTGCAATATTACATAGTTAATAGTTATATTTATTTCATTATGACATGATGCATTTTCGATGCGTAATATCAGCTTGATATCCTCAAGTAAATTCAAAAACACCCAAGACAATACTTAACTCGTACATATTTTGGTTTATTTCTTTTCTTCGTTTTTATAGTTTGTTTGTTTGCCGTTTATTCCCCATTTAAAAGGGCTAGCTGGTGTTAGTTAGGCATATCAGTTACTTTTACACAAAATATGAAATTATTTCCAATATTATTGTAAGTTCGATGCATTTTCCAGCAACAAAATTCCGGAAATTAGTTTACATTTTTTTACGAGTACTAATCCTAATTTTTATTCACATTGTAATAACTATTGCTATTACATATTTTACTATTATTATGGTCCCAACCCCCGGTCTAAATGGCATTTTATGCATGTATAATGTATATACAGTGTATATACAACAAAAACAAAAGGGGTATATGCATAATTTAATGTACACTCGTTGTAAAAGAGCTCTAACTGTGGATTGAAATGTTGGTGGTGGGTCTGAAAAAAACTAAGCAACGACCAACATAAATACGTTTTGTATATATAAACTGTTCATGAAACACATCACATAAATATGTTATAAAACAAAGTGAGGAAATATGATCATGCTACGAGAGTGGCTAACGATTCGTAAGTCATAACTAATATAGGGACTAACTTTTAAGTACGTTAGTAGTGTTATTGTCTGTAGTATAAAAGCAATGTTGTACATATAGGAGCATGAACATTAAATACGTACACACACACGCTTAACATACATACTTCTATATATAATGATGATGATATAACATTTAAAAGCATTTTTATACTTGAGCTACTGTTTCTCATCATCATCATTCTATGTAATATTTTATAAATGCTCACAAAAAGAACCTTGGGGAAAAAATATGTGTTTGTACACTAAATAATAATACACAAAAAAATGTGTTGTCATTAAAAATTCATTCGTGTTTTATGTATAGATTTATAAATATTTAGGAGTATGTATTAAGCAGGCAATGAATATTACGTAAAAGTTCCTCTATTCTGTAATACTGCAACAAATGTGGTATATTATTGTGTGCATCCAACATCCAGTAAAATCCATAATAATATTACGGTGGTGCACTATTGAAAATCATAAATCATCGTATATTTAGGTATTGTATGTGTATATCTTGTGCCCCAACCACTCTGATGGTACCTATTTGTGATGCATGCATCATTTTAAATGATTGAGTTCTTCATAGATGGATTGATTTTTTGAAAAAGAATTTTTGTTGTTTGTCAAAAACCTTTTTTCGTACAAAATGTATAACGCATAGGAAAAAACCCCATGCTCATTTGATCATTTCTATTGCACCGACGTACTTACTTACATGCATAGTCAAGAGCAGTGTTGCTTGTGTTCCATTGGGATATTGATATCAAATAGCATTATACGTATAAGTATACTGGTTTACTTAATGTATTGAAAAAGAGACACCATAATACAGACATGTATTATTTTTTTGAATGAAACTCATAGGCCGAAAAAAGAGGGAATCCGAGAGGAATACGTTTCGTCTTGGTTTTCCTATTTTATTGTTAGCCAGGGTATATCTACATGCATATATATGTACTTTTGCGCCTCTGTCACTCGCTCCCTGTGTGTATATTATTGTATATATGGAATTAAATAAAGAAAAGGAAGAAGAAGAAAGAAAGGAAAGGCGAGAAGACTAAGAAGAGCTGAAAACTTCTGTGTGTATGTGTGTGACAAAAACAGCATATATATATATTATACATTTAAGTTTACGTATAGCCTAACTGGTATGTATGTACGACTAGTCACTATACATATTACACAGACGGATACGTACATATGTATTAGTAATGAAATCGACTAGTAAGAATAAGCATACATAAAAGCAGATGCTGTGAAATAGAGGAGGATAGTATAACATATATTGTAAAAGAGGAGAAGTAGTAACATAAGTGAACTAAGAGAGAGAAGCAAAAAAATTGTTGGAACATGGTACATGGTAGATTGTAGCCTTGAGCTTGATTGCTCAGTCCTTATACCTTTACATTTTACCTGTAGGCATTCGAAGAGAGTCCATGTGTATGTATATATGTGTGCTGAAGTACGTAGACTAACTAAAACGATAATAATAATAATAATAATGGGTAGAGGTAGAGAAAAGGGAAGGAAAGGTGTGTAGAAATTCACTCCTGACTCTTTGAATTGTATATTAGAAGCATAATGCATATTGCATGTCTATGTACTTTATATATATATACATATAAATATATCTGTTTTTAGGGAGGTTTTTGTGCTTTTCATATGGGTTAGTCATTTTTCAGTGTCCCTATAGCCTTATGATATGAACATATATCTTTTGTCCCGAAAGTACGTATACATGCATACAAAATATAAAATAAGGTATACATTTTATATATGCCTAGACTGAAGCCAGAATGGTATTGTTCAATATTATTCCACGTGTAAGTACATAGTTGGGAAAAATAATTCTGCACGACTTGATGGGTGTCTATCTCCATTTTATAATATGTATGCACTTAAGTTAAGGCATGTTTAAATGCATGTTTTGTATGTATATAAATATTGTATACATACTAAATACTAACACGTACATACTCATTGAAGTATAACAAGAGCAAGGCTCGCATGCTGCAACAACAATGTTTTTCCCCTGTTATTTCTCTCTTCTGTTAAATAATTTTTAGCATAGGACTTACATACCGCTTTTTGTTTTCAAAAGAGCCAGAGCATTACTCAGTTTTAATATGTTATTACTTTTTTGTAGTTTAAAGTAACTCGATGTAGAAATTATTTAAATCGTAATGATGAAATTAAAATTATTGTACTACATATCCGGATCATATGGACATTTTAGACAACATATTAGTCGCGGGTTGGGGAAAAATTAACTAAATATAATATTGTAGTATGTGTAGATAAATGTGAAGAGTACAGAGATTTTTGAACAAAGTAACAACTTGGTTGCACACTATGGATGTACATATTATTGTATCCATTGAGTCTAAATAGTGTATATAGTCTAGGGATAGTTGAAGACAAAAATAGAGTCCATAGTCTATGGTATTCTTATGCTTGCATATATTGTGCACTGTGCACATATTATATATTATGCATTTCGTTTATAGGTAGTCGTTGTACTCAAGTTCAATCCAATCCATTGTTTAATCCATTCATTCAATCTCGCATTCCTTAATTGGACAGAATTTTATTAGAAGATGACCGGTTACATTTTTTGGCAATTAGGAACTTCAAACCAAACATTCTACATGTTGATATACATCTATAATATATTAGATAATAATACATGATATCAACTTGTAATTGATCACGATCTATTAGTAGTTAGAACGTACAGATGATTACTTGAAATTATAACTTGTATAAAAAAGAAGGAAGTGCCCTCTTTTTATTGTATATCAGCAAATACATGTTCATGTCCAAACATTTTTTTTATTGTGTGTGTGTGTGTGTGTGTTGAAAGGCAGACTTACACACATAGTTAATAGTTACCGTGTATTTATGCTTACAATTGCATATATTACTTTTATGTATATGCATGACATATATGATGTCAAGTAAATTATGTTTTTTTATGACGAAGATGATGTGTACCATCACAGTCATAATGATATATAATATGAAATACATTTTTCAGCTATGTATCTATGTGCATACACATAGTTATTGCTGAAATGTGTATAATATAGGTACGAGAATTTTTTATTGGTGGTTACATTGTGTATTGTGTTTGTAGCTGGCCTTTTCTACCGTGCTATGTAAGTTAGTATATATATGGAGCTTTGTTGATATGCACGATATGACTATTTTACTCCTACTACTCTGTTCTTGCAAACTTGTACATATATATCTATATATTTTTCCTACTTCATGCTGCTGCTGCTGTATTTTTCCACATAAAATGAGTGTGCATCCGGAGATTTAAACTCCTTTGTATGTAGTTTTTTCTTTGTCAGTTGTGCATCAGAAGTTTATTATACCTAAACACACAAATTACAAATTGTATCATTGTCGCAAGGTAAAGAAAAAGAAGAAGAAGAAGAATAAAAAAGACGTGTAGAATAATATTAATACTAATATATGTCATTTTGAAAATGAATCTTGACGAAATGTGGATAGACTGCTAGCGAAAGAGACAGGTACATGTATTATAACATAAGATAAGGTTATAACTAATCGTAAGCTGACTAGTTGAGCTTTAAAGACGAAATCTCATCATCATCTTCTTCTTCATACTCATCATCATTATTATTATTATCACCATCATCATCGTTTTATACTTTTCTTTTTGTACTGTACTCAGTCATAGATGACTATTGTTAGGTCTGGTATAAAGGGGTATCTTGAAAGAGGTGCGGTGAATGGCCTCAAAAAGTCTAAACTGTGAGAATAGAATAGGTTGAAGGAATGAAGAAAAATAGAAGCAGGGGACGACTACGATGAGGAAGATTTACTCATGCATATTTGGCTACGTGATATCGTCATACCATGGCGAAAATTTTTGTCTCATTCGGCATGCATGAGTGCGGATAATGTCAAGTGAACATGGACGTCTTTTGCTACACATTTGTATTTTTGCATCTATGTATTACCCGTGTAGAGTTTGACAAAAGAGGTAAAGCATTTACACGTTGAACAGTAGTATTATTCGCTCAAAATAGACAGGCATAAAGAAAGGCACACACACACACACACAGGCAGAGCAATGTTGATACTATACTACACGTTGTGAGAAGAAAAAGGGAGGTTTTCAGAAAATCGCGAGAAAAAAGTTTGTCAAATTTGAAGTCTAACAGTATAGTTGTAGAATACATTGTACATATATAGGAATCGGAGATTGAAAAAAAAGATAGATTCAGCCAAGCCACACACAAAGAAAGACAGAATTTTCATTATGACTCTCGAAGAGAGTTAAATTAAAACATGTAAAAACACGAATAAGTATAGTAGGGAATGTACGTGTGCATTGTAGATTGTACAATATGTCTGGATGGAACGGTACTAGTGTATTATGTTGTTCACTCAAGGAAGGACGACGAGCATGGCTCAATGACTGTCAGGAAGACTATCCATATACTGTTAAAGGTTTTGAGGAGAGAATTGATTTTTTTTTCGGAATTGGCAAACAGGATAAAAATTAAACTTGTTGTATTTGATCGAGTGGAAATATTTTTGCCAGTACTTTCCTGTTGAACGAGAAATAAAGAGAGGGAGAGAGAGAGTAGTATGTATTGAGTGGTTACGTTCGATATGTAGTAAATGTCTATACGACAAATGTGATCAATACGTTTTTTGTCAATGTTTTTTCTGTCGTCAGTCGTCACTGTAAACATTGTAGTGCATACGTGTGTCTGCATGGAAGCACTGTACAGCGTTTCCCTAATACTTATGTACCTACTTCACTTGGTTGCCGTAGAATTCAATTTTTCTCTCAATTAAGTGCAGAGAGTTTGCAACTTTGGGTTGACTCGGAGTAATTGACCATTTGTCATTTGACCATGTCGACAACAGGAGTAAAAAAGCTTTCAGACTTCTGTCAACGCGTAGTACTCACTTTTTTGCTGCTCTTTCTCTCTACTGGCTCTTTTCTCTTATTTTTCTTTTTTGGACTCAGTCAATTTACTCCTTTTCGTATTTCCTTCTTTTCCTGATTCTGCTGGTTGCTGATGCTGGCTTCTGCTGTTTAACTCTTCTTGTTTGACTATGTTTTTTGAGGAGGCCGTATGGTTTGGTTATGTGAAAGACTGAAAGGTATATTACTATGTATTAGGCATAAAAATGTGTGTAGCTTTGAGCTACGTGAGTTATTCTATTGCACCCCCTTTACTCTCATTTCTTACCCAATAGAGCTCTATTGCTGGAGATTCAAGCCTGAGGGATTTTATATTTTTTCCTTTATGCATTTCTATTACAGACAAACTTATGTGTATATATGTGTGCATACACATATCGTTACATGAGTACAATAGATATCATATGTACGGACGTGAATATCTATATATTATATTCATATGTGATTTTCTTCTATTCTCTCTGTTCACTGTTTTTGAGAGAGTTGAGCAGCAGGAACCAACGAACGAAGGAACGGCTCTCTTGAGCTCTTTTGCTTGAGCCACGTCGGCCATCAACTTATTGGATGAATAGCTAGATTTTTAGATACCTCGACACAAAGAACTCTAGTAGTACTCTACTGCTCCTTGGAATATTACTACCACTACAACGACTACTTGTGCTTTTACTGTACAAACTCTTTACAATATTCTTGTGCTCTCCTCTCCTGTATTATTACTACAATACTAACACGAGTACGTGTGTACTAGAACTACGGTATATGTATATATTATATATGTAATATATATATACAGCAACTAAAGCTGGTACTATTTGTAGTAGTAATTCTAATACTATTACTTTGTCTTCCTATATCTGGCACCATATACTTAAAAACACGGAACAGCAGTAAGAAAATGGAGAGAAAGAAAGAAAAGAGGAAGTTGGAGGCTAGCAAGCTTGTGAACTAGCAAGCCAATCAAGTAGAAAAGCTACGATCGCACTTACCCAACAAGGTTTCTAAAGTACGTTTTCTCTTAAATTGTAGACAGTACTAGGCACGTTTTGTATTGAGTACAGAAATTTTTAAGCCTCGATCCCTATGATTGTTAGTTGTATGTTATAGATTTCTTTACGTAATAATATACACACATATATAAATGTGTGTACATTGCATATTGTATCTATGGATAAAGATATCGAAGTTTATTGCGTGCATAAAATTTGGGTACATATTTGTTTCCTTCAAAACATTTTGCCGCCGTCCTTCAGTTCTTCTCTCTGTTCTTTTTTCCCTCGTTTTCTTTTCTTTCTCAAACTAGTAATATAAAACAGACAACGGCTAGCAGTGTTATAAAGCCAAAGCCAGCCAGCCCAACAACCAACCAACCCAAAGGTGCACTTTTTGGAACAAGAGCAAGAAAATGAATGAGAAGTAAAACTGACGGTCAGAGGGTCAGTATTTTTCCGTACCATGCTCTGTGTGTACATAATGTGTACCATCATGAGAGAAAAGGAAAAAGGCTTGACAAGAAACCCACCAAGAACCGAACCAAACCTCAAATTTTCTATCGTGGAAATTGTATGTAGTTTTTGGGGAGTATTTGTTCGGGTCTAACTGTGAACGTATGCGTACATGTATAATGTATGTATATAGAAGTAGGATTTGGATGGGAAAACTAACATGTATCCCACAAGTGATCATGATCATAGTTTTGGAGGATAGATGTGGAGAAACATGTAATATGCAGTGTTTCTTGTAATACTGTTGAAGTATTGACTACATATATAGATACGCGAGTAAGTACTCATATCAGATGTCCATGCTTATCTATTATCTATATGCATATACTGCATACCTAGTTATGTATTGGCCATCATGTTCAGAATGTTGTATTACATACTTGCATCACATTTATAGTTATAAAATATTTTATCATTCTTCAAAATGTACTTGGTCGTACTATACCTAATACCTATAGTAATGTGTAATATTATGATATATGAATGTACTTGTAATAATAGCAATCTCGTAGTATGTAAACTTGTATTTACTTATTATTATTACATGTACATATATACAGCATGGTATGGCACGGTACGGTCTTTTTACTGAAAGAGGTGCTCTGAAAGCAATATCGTCAGAAAAAGAAATGAGGTGGATTGAACTGGCATGAGTTGAGTTTGAGTACTTTACGTGTAGCCACTAGTTCATTTTTTATCATACACCCGCAGTCCTTCTTCCCACTACTTCTACTAATACTACTTGTCTGCTATACACATGTAAAGAGAGAAGAATACGCGTTCATTTCAAATAAAATGAGAAGATAGACTAGTTGTTTTATCATACTCCGTAACTATGTTTCGTTCTTTTGAGGTATGTTATGTATAGCCAAGTTATTGTCAATATGAAAACGAGAGCAGCAAACGTTGTAGCTCGATCATGAAGCGTAAGAAAAAACATATGTAGTGGTATTAGTATTAGAAGATGGAAAAAAGACGCCTCCCAAAAAAGAAATGCCCCATTGAATTTTGCCGGAAAGAAGGATTGCTCTTGATTCCAACTCCTCATCGTCGTTCGTCGTCATCTTAGTCTTCTCCTTCTCTCATCTATGATGAGTCTTTAGCGGGCTCGATGAAAAAAAAGGAAAAGGGACGGGAGCGAAACAGAGGAGAAAGGAAGAGGCGAAAAAGACAGAGTCTCTTGTATAAAACTACGGGCATGTATGTATGATGAACATTTTGATCACATCGTTTGAATGATGTGGTTCTCCGCTATAGTGTATCCCGTCTGTGGCTTAGCATATATACATACGTAGTTTCGCATTTTATGTGCACATAAAAGTATGTAGAGTGGTTCACTTGTGTAAGTAATATGGGTCTATGTTCATCATGTTTGTATGCAAAAGAAGCCAAGGAAGCAAGCAGATGGAGTCAGAATGAATTGTGTATATTTGTTCACTCATATCCCAAAGAAAAAGTTAGAGAGGAGGAAAAGAAAAAGATTTATACTCTATGCATAAAACCCGTATGTGTAAAGACGTATATATATATATATATTTAGGTAGATGTAGAGAATCGGGGGAAACAGTTTGAACGGGCAATAGTAAAGAAGAGACTTTTGTATTACTTTATTACTATGTATATTGTATATATCATCATCGCGTGCCTAAATCTTGGATGTATGTATTCTTGTTGCTTCTGGACTCAATGTTGATTATTTAATTTTTATAGCAAATCGAGTAATTATAAATCGAATTTGAAGGGTCCACCATCAAATTCGTAAAAGTAGCTCGTGACTTGAAATCTTGTTACATCATAAAGAAGGTTAATACCTTCTTTGAGGAGAAGGCTTACTTTATATAAAATGTGAAGCTCAAAATTTATTTTTTCAGTTTAGGGTAGTCGTAATGACAATAATTGTCTTGTAAAATTCTTGGAATCAAAGAAACAAAGTTTATGTTGTAAAATATTGATGAAGGAGAAAAAACATCCCATTTTGTGAAAATTATTTGTTATCACATGGAATAATAATTGCCTTCAAGAAGTAATAAGCTTACAAGTGAGCAATTTTTAAGGCGCCGGCGGTGAATCTCCAATGTATCGGCACTAGCAGTAAAAATAATCACAAGAAAATGTATTTTATCGTACGATTTTTGTTTGTAAAAGTGAACACAATACCCCATAAAAATACGCGGATAGCGTAAGGTTTTGGAAAATAATATGCTAAGCACATACATAAGGATGAGCATCATGCTATGATGTATGTATTTCTGCATTAATAATAACACGACGGGAAGTGTTTAAAAAGAAGTATCACATTTTCCCCAGTCTTCCTCTATTTCGTGGGTCTTTGTATGTAAGCATCCTGAGTTACATACTTACTGACAGATTTTTTCCCCATATACCGAAGAGAAAATTCTGCCACCCCTTCTTGAATACCGCCATATGATGATGATTCGGTTAACTGCTGGCAACCAATACTTTTAATATGTTTTCATTTAGTGGAGAAGCTCTGAGGATTTCTACCGTTGAAAAAACTGGCAAGACGTTCTCTTAATCTTAAATGTGTTTGCTGTTCCTCTTAAAAACTACCTTTGTGATTGCTCTTACGTATGAACATCGTTGTTTGTCGTATATAAGAACATAGTCTACAGGAGCTCTGATCCTCATTTCGGCAATCATATCATCTTGTGTCAAGTTGCCGTGTTGTTTGTTCTTTTTTATGTTTAGAAAACGTCTTAAAATAGGTATATGTTGGCCTGCGGTACGTCGTCGTAAGGATATCTTTACCACCTATCTTCCAACATAAATAAAAAGAGGAACTTTATGTAGCCGACTTTTGATATAATTTAGAAAAATGAGTGTCTTTCTTTTCCTAGAGTTTCATTGAGTTTTTACTTCATTTCTTTGACAATATATACATAGATAATCACTTACGCGAAAGTGGAAATATTCCGCGTGCTTTCGAAATTCGGAAAAATGCAAACATACAGGGATAGATAATGATGCATAACGTCGTATATATATGTATAAAAATAGTTAAAATCCGGTGCTTTATTTATTAGCTACCCTAACTGAAATATATCTGTACGTTTCATGGTTGTAGCAGGAATTAGGCTATGGTATATCATAAACACATTCATTTATTCAATATATAAGTTACAATTTATACAATGATAAAGCTACCTGCGAAATAACGATCTTTATCATTGCAGCAGTACCTGTATATTAGAAATGTTCTACAAAGCAATGCGAGAAGAAGAAATATGTCTTTCAAAATCCTCTAATATTAAATTTATACCCCCAAAGCCTTTTTCTTGAATCCCAAATTATCTGAAATGAGATTCAAGTTTTCCAAGCCTCTCTATTATGAAACGGCAATGTCTTTTTAAACATGCGACATTTCTCTTGCTTTATTAATCTAGATACCGATATAAAAGGGAAGGAATGTTATTTATTATTGTGTTTTCATTAATATACCATATTCATTTTCTGTTTTGTATACGCATATATGTATCTGTGTAGTATGTGTCACGGCAAATTTGGAAAATTGGTGAATGTGGAAAATAGTTAATTATGGTTATTCAAAGTGAGATTGGGTTTTCAAGATTTTTTTTTACTGAGTTAACTCGACCTGAGATGTCCTTCCCCGGTCACTGAACTTTTGAAATTCGCTAGCAAATTTTTTTAAAACCCCGGCGATTTTTACAAATCGAAAAATTTGAGAAATTTATCGAGAAATTTTAAAATTTCGAAAATTTTCTTATTCACTGTTACAGGTTATAGTGAATATGAAATGCTGGTGTGTATGTTACAGTGTAGTGTACACTATACACTATACACCAATAACGATTAGCTATACAAGATATGATATTTATTCGTCTTGTATAGTTTGATTTGAATGAGGGAAAGAGAAGGAGAGAGACAGAGAGAGACTAACACTTTGACGGAAGCATTTTGTGACAGTTGTGTATAATGTATTATATCCATACACACACTTTGTGTCATGCGTCACAGCCAAAATATCTATTACGAGTAGTATAGTTTGTACAAAATAGAATTCAGTCTATGTATATCGGATTGAATAGGAATATTATACAACATAATATTTGTATTGCTATTTTATTGTATTGTATCTTTTATCTGATCTATGCATGTACAATGTACTGTGCATATAGCATATAGATATGCCAGTCTGTAGATATTTTCATTTACCTACTTACAAGTTTTTGAATTTATTTCCCTTTTGACTAGATTTTATGTTTTAGCCATGCTGCTAAAAACAACAATGTGAATAACTTATTTCTATACTAATGTCTATTGTCGATACATTTCCGTATATTATGTAGATATATGTGTCTTGGAACATGAATCATACCCTTCGACGTAGATCTAGATTCTGAGATATTCATCGTTGAACATTTCA
>JAQIVE010003069.1:0-17908 GCA_034698285.1 Sminthurinus bimaculatus | reverse complement strand
GTGCTTGGAGTTAATAGCCCATAATTCATCATCATCATCTACACTTCTCCTTCTCCTTTTTGTGGTCCTCTGCCTTTTCATTCTCCTTGATTTGTTCAATCAGTATCACTTCATATCATATAACATCATTTTCTCCATATTGCTATTATTATGGAAAATCCTCTGGCAAAATCAAACTTACACACACACACACACACAAATTAATCGACTGTCAAAACCATGATACTCAACATGTAGTTGTCCTATGAGTTTCCTTTGAATTTAAGTATGAATAGACATGGATATCGATATCAATTTCTTGAGATACATATTATTCGATGCATTACTATGAAAATTAAAAGGTCTCGAGTGTAAGAAATATATGAAATTTATTATAATGATGCCTGTCAAAAGGTATTCAAAAGTCCACTTGTTATACTGCCAACATTATTTAGATACGTGCATAACTTATGAAATGCAGTCTCATAATAACTGCGTTCATTAGCATAACCTATACTCTGCAACGACAGTTCCAATTACGCTAATTATTATTAGCATCTCTTTCTTTCTTTCTTTCTTCCTCGATCTATTTCACCTTCATTTCCATGAAATACCGGATTGCTGCTGAAAAGTTGAACGGGGTGCTCTAAAAAAGTTCAGTGGATGAAAAACTGCTCATTGTATATTCCATTTTTTGATTTTTGTTCTTCTTGGTACTGATTTTGTTTATCATTTTTTAATGCATGTATGCATCCATGTGTGGACGCTCTATGCACACATACTACTAATTTTATAGGTTTTCAACAAATTAAGTGCTAATACGTATGTAGTATGTAATTACCTAAAGTACATTTATGAGTTTTAGTGCACTTTTATGTGCATTGTTATTGTTTTATGTTTATGGACCTTATTGCACCTATAGAGTTTATTACACGAGTGTCAACCACAAGGATATAATTTCCGGGTTAAACGTTCTAAAAAAGTCTGCCATAACTTATCAGTGCTCCAACTTTTTCATAGCCGCTTTGACAGGTAGAGAAAAATTGAAAAAAACAGCGGAAAAAATAGCTGTTTATTGCCGATTGAAAGGTTTAACCAGTAAGTCTCATTGTTAATCTACGCCGATTCGAATATACATACATAAGTACGACTCTAGTACAAGTTCATGTACAGCTGAATGAGCACTCATACATAATTATCAACTGAACATGTCCGAAATGGAATATGTTGTACTGTTGTATGTACAAGTGTAATTTTTAATGAGTTTGTCATAAACACGATATTATGAGGGATGCGTTAAGAGAGCAAAAGGAGATTCGCTTGACCATTCTCAAATTATAAAACCATAATATTTTTTCCTGCTCTCATTAGAAATTCCAACCCTGCACCCTGCTAACGAACAACATTCACATCACATGTCGTCAGCAGTCAGATTGTTTGCACTACGAATGCATTCACTGTATATTTAATTTTTTGTGGAAACTGTAACAGTAGTAGTTATTGTATACAATTAAATGTCACCTTTGTTTGACATAGATCGTCCGAATGCTGAGCCTGATAATACATTACGACGTCACTTATTTTTTTGTCGGTGACAAAAGTGCATCTCTTAGTGGAGAAATATCTTGAACTGTGAACTTATACGTTGTACACACTTTGCACACAATACGTTTGTATGTACATTGTACATTGTATATAATGCAAAAGATATTTTACTGTTTTTGCTGCATTTACGTAGGTAATTACATATTTGCTTCTTTTGTGGCTTTCTGCATCCACAATCCTCATAGAGATCAACAATGAATCATAACTAATTATTAACCATACATATGAGTATTGACAAGTATTAAGCCATTTTGCCGTTAATTAGAAATTCATTAAGTATAGAAAAGAAAACAGCTGCTGTTGTACACTATTTTTATATATATGCGTGTATTTTTATGTTTGCATACCTGCCATGAGTAATATTCGTCCCTTTGAAAAAAATGAAAGAAATGGGTTAATAGCTAAACTAGTTAGAAAATATAGTAGCATTAATGACATTTTTTATAGATCAGGTTAAAAAATGCATGATGATTTCTTTGGCAAATTGAAAATTGTGTTTAAATGGGGAGAAACTCCATGGGTGTTAATTAGGCATAAAAAACATGACTAATAAATGTATGAACAAGAAAAACAATACAGTGTGTATACATATTGTGTGTAAAGTATCTGCATCTACATAAAAACACTTGTTCTTGAGAGAGTGAAAACTCTGAAAATAATCCTAGGCTATGTAAACGAGTTATCTGTTACAAATAACAGAAAGTTTTTTCCTTATAATATTACTCACATTAGATACTAAATGCGCATACGATACCTTTTTTGATCGACCAACAAGTAAAATCAAAGCTGGTTAGTTGATAGTGAATCTTTGATCATAAAAGAGTAACAGCAGAAAGCAACTAGCAACGGTGACAAGCTTGGACTGGGAAAATGACGACGACGACGACAAAGGTGTCATGTTCAGCTCGATTCAGTCCTCAGATCGTTGACATATTTAGTATGCATACATACATAATACATACAAGCATACATATTATGTACGGAGTACGGAGCTACGCATAGTTCACGCACGCATTCCCTTTTTTATACGAAAACGATAATCCAATACTTCAAGCACGAGAAAATCTATGTAGATGCAAATAAGGAATATGGAATTTTTGGTTTGACAAAAATCGCAAGTTGCACTCGTGTGACACATTGATGATTCCCTTTTCTTCTTCATTTACTATATTGAATTACTCTTGTAAGTTGAGAGAGGCAAACAACATTTGATACAAGATTAAAACTACAAAAATGTACAGACCGGCCACATGTCTCATTATGATCAGCAGCAACAGCATGAGAGCATTTTTAGCGTCAGTTTCAATGAAAGTTCTGTGTATTGAAACTTCAAACCATACTCTGATACTGATAATAATAACAACAGGGAACTTAATGACATATAGAACCAGAAGCCAGAAAAAGAGTCAAGTTGATATCTACTATCTACCTGCCGTATTTATCAGTAGAAGGAGAAACAAAAGTGAATGTCAAAGTCAAGAGGAGATGTAAATAAAAAAGTAACTAGAGTCGATAAAGATAAAACGAGACTCGTATTGTATTGCAATATATTAAATACGAAAAACTAAACCAGACAGAATGAAGAAAACCAGACGGCTAAAACAAGACAATTTACAATTTACACACTGTACACTGTACAAAGCAACAAATGTCGACAAGCATACAAATACAAATAGTGTACAAATGTTCATGGTATCTGTACCTTTTCTATTAGTTTTCTTTCTTTTTCAATCCCTGCGTATCTATACTTTTACTGTGTGTAATAATAATATACTACGCTGGTGTGGTGAACAAGTTAAATTTAATTTCACCTCAACCATCATCAACAACCTGACTCCTCTTCGTAATCTCGGTTGCATATTTGTACATACATGTGTATTGTATGTGCATAGGTATTTAGTCGTACATACATACATACAGCCGAGTATAACGCAGCTCGTCGATAAATTTCAATCTCTTCCCATTTATTGGGTCACTTGGTCAGAGCTCAGAGCTCACTCTTCATTCTTTTTTATAATATGCGATATCACATTATGTACAACAAATATATGAAGAAACGCTTACGCATTTACTGCCATTTTCTTTATATTGTTGGAAAAACTGAATTGAATGCACAATATCAGGAATGCATCAGCTTCAGTGTAAGTAAATAAAAGTAGTCTGCAGTCTGTAGTGTGTATCATTTATAGATATATACAAGTAGATACATGTTATGTGCTTACACACCTTTGAGCTTTGGGGCATTTTTGCACATTTTTCCTACCGATTTTCTTTCCCCTTTATCTAAAAATGACATTTTCAATTATCAGGTTTCATTCTCGATTTTCTCACGCAAAAATATAATACCTACGGCTCAACTCTTTACAACCCTTTATATGTACATGAGTAAGTACATACATCAAGAATCTCGTCAACTCTGTCAACTCTCTCCTTCTCATTACATACCAAAACAAAAACAAACCAACCTCATGTCACATCATATCATATCATTCATATCATTTTTACACTATTCTAAAAAGTCAAAAATACAAGTTGCTCCCAACTTTATACAAAAGCTGAAACTGAAATCGAAATTGAAACTTGTGACTTGAGAAGAGAAAATTGAAAAGCTTTTGGGCGTATGCACAACAGTACAATTTTATTAACGCATTAACGACTTGTATTACTTTTTATTAAAATATTAACGATATATGCGACAGATATCTTCCCAAACCGTTTAATACGATATGAATATGATATGATATGATATGATGGATTAGTGAAAACGTTTTTCTCTTTTCAATTCAAATAAAAATAACTGAATCATATTGAACGTTTTTTATGAGTCTTCTTGTAATGGAAAGGGAAAATAAAAAACAACATTTTAGATCTTAAATAGGAACTTGAAATTAAAAGTGAGACGAAAAAATCTTTGATATTATTTAATTTTCAAACTTTTTTATGGCCAATAAACACTAAATTGAAAAGTTTCTAAACAGAAACCAATACATACTTTTTAATTAAATAGCATGTTATTACCTTTTTTATCATCCATCGGAATTTAATTTGGAATAATGTATACTGAAGCAGCTGAATAAATACCATTAACCATTAAAGGAATCAATTTCAACACTTAATATGGTGGATTATGAACCTTAGAAATTTGAAATACATTTAGCATAACATTGAGGACTTTTGATCCTTTTTGTCAAAATTAAAAGAGAAGTTGATAATTAGAGGTTTCAGCCTCACTCTTTCCTCCTCTATACACATGTATTTCAAATGTTGGCTTTAAAATGAAATCAATTTTAATGGATGTTGAATATGAAATGCATGTACTAAAATCCTGTATTATTATATTTTATATCATACTCAATTTAAAATATGCATAGTATATATACGTATGTAGTTATACTGTATAAAGCTGAAGCTGTGGGGATTTGTTTTTTTGAGTGGGGAGATGAATTATTCAAAATATATAATATAATACACTGATTGAAGCCTACAGATTCCTCTTGTCCCCTCCTTCGTCATTTCCCCTATTTGTGCAATACAGGCAGTACCAATGTACACAGAAGAAGAATGAGAAGAAAAAGCAACAACAGCAGCAGCAGTAGGCAAGTAAACAATGGAATAAGCATATAAAATCTGTGTTTGTGGATTTCGGGATCACTGTTGACCAGGATTTAGCAAGAAAGAAGTATATGCTGATGACGAAGACCAAGACCAAGAAACAACAAGAAGATAGACACTGTTATATCGTATAAAATTGATACACACACACACACACATGAAGAAGATGAAGAAAAAGTATACAGTCAATAGTAAAGGCAATTGAAATGATGAGGGAGAGTAGCTGAGAGATTTGAGGGATGAGCACAGCAATCCAATCCAATACCATACCATAGAATACATCTTAGAGTATATGCAGAAGTAATACTGCCTTGCATAACTAGTTTCATAACCGGTTTCCAACTATTAGAACCAACAGAGTTTCAGAACATTAGTTTAGTCTTCGTCAACGTCTCCGGCTGTCCACAACAACAACAACAATGATGATGAGGTTCGCGGATCATTAACATTAACTTGTCCTCTTCTCCTCAGTTTTTCAGTGCCTTCCACTCAGTCTTGACTGACTGTCTATTCAGTGTGTATGTGCATCTTGTGTTCAGTGCTCGAGTGTGTCCCTCTTCCCAATAACTATTATTGATCTTTCAAAACCAATCCGAGTTTTGAAAGATCTCAGTGATTTTTTTATTTATTTGGTGAAGTGGATTGGCTTAATTCATGAAATAGTGAACTTGAGGGAAAGTTTTTACTGGAAAAATTGTGTTTTCTTCCGTCCTTTAAGGCATCATGGTAAGTTTCAGTTGTGTATTGTGTATGAGGACGTTTTTTTTCAAAGTTCAGTCAGATAGATTTTTCTTTAAATTTTTTGCTTCGGTTTGTATTATTTATAACTAGCTTGTTCAATTTTAAGATTATAACTTTAAGTAAATTTTTTTAGTCAAGTAAATAGGTTCAATTTCAGAGTTAATTAGGCAAATTCACAATCAGTTAGAAATTTATTGTAGATTAATTAGTTAGGATGGCTGTTTACAAAGATGGAAGTGTATTGAGCTTTTCTATTGCCTGCGAGGAAAATTCCAGGAGAAAGCTGGAGAAAGAAATGGAAAGTTGTTGTTAAAGTAGTTCTTGTGTGTTAAAGTTAAAATAAGTTTCTCTCTCTCTCTTGGATTGTTCGCGACAATTATAGCTCAACCTAATGATCGTGGTGCCGGCGACGGTGTTGGTGTTTTGGTGTTCATTTGTGAATGTACAATATGTGAATGGTGAGAGCGGCGGACTTTTCCGCGAGTACAAAGAGGACTTGAATGAATATCTGACGAGTGAGGAAGTAGACCGACTAGTTTATGGAAATGATGAGTCAGTTATTAGTGAAAAGATTAAAAATCTACCGGACATGGGCATGAATCCCCCTGGAATCAATCAACATCACCTTTCAGTTCCAACGATGGATCCACCACTCGACTCTGTCGCTCACGGACCCGTTGTCAAAAAATTACCTCCTCAAAGGAACAACTTTATGAATATCATGAAGGTAAGAATCCACTAAAATGATTATTTACACACGCTTTTTAATGTAAACTTTCTTCTGCTTTCTATATTAAAAGAAGTTGCTTTTACTTTTACTTTTGATAAAATTCTCCAGTTCTTCCCTTTGAATTTTTTGCTTTCTCCTGGAGAAATTCCTACCAAGTTCATGTGGAACCCAGAGCCTTCTTCATAATGTTGCTTAGTAGCCTATTTTCTGCTATATTGTCTTTAGCCATGTGGCATTTTAGCATTTACACACATACCTACAAATGTATTCATTCACTGTATAGACGGCTGCTCGAATGCTCGCACGAAACAACAACCGAGACCGAGCACCCCGACAACGCACTCCAGTCCCCCAATATCGCTCTCGACCCTCAACCTTGACCTCCTCCCAACCTGACCAACTTGAAGTAGCCTTCAAACGCATTGAAATCATGGCCTCTCGAGCCGGGCTCAACATGTCCTCCATGCCCCGTCGTAATCAAATGCAGGTTATTCGAAAGCTATCCGCCAAGCTTCCTCCCCGAATGTCCCAACTCATGAAGGCAACTCTGGACAACAACTCTCAGAAGCTTTATGACTATCTCCCCGAACCAAGTCGTGATCCCCTAGTCGAAGACAATCCTGACTTTCTCCATCACTTTATGGAAGGGGCCAAAGTCACCATGGACGGAGCCAACTACAACATCATGGGAGACGATCATCACACCTTTGAATATTCCGAGCCCACCCACACCTCCTCCACCGGAGGGGACATTATCATTTCGAGTCACGAGCCCGGCGAACTCATCACCACCCACATTACCTCCGATCCTGACCATCACCACACTGGGGAAGTTATGATCACCGATCATCAGCCTGGAACTGACTACTCAATCCCAAACTACGAGAGCCAGAGCTCATCTAGTGGAATTAGTGCTCCTTCTGCTACTACCTTTGGATTTTCTGCTCCACCACCAACCTATGAAAATGATCATCACTCCTCCAGTTTTGGAAACAGTGGAAGCAGCAGCAGTGGACAAATTTCAGATAGTAACCATAACAACGACCACAATTTATTCGGTGCTTCTAGTTCATCCTCTTCTTCTTCAGATCTTAAGCCTGTTGCTGCTCCTCTGATCGGAGAGACACATGAGGTTTATTCTCAAGCCGGAAGTGAAAATTTGCCCACCATCATTTCTCCAAACTCACCCAGTCGCAATCCAAGTCCTCCAAGATCCAACAAGGCCTTGAAAGTGACCAACATTAAAAACGCTAGTCCAAGTAGTAGTCCCGTGATTCGAGTGTCCATGCCGACAAAGGATGAGATTAAAATCAGTAAACCCATCCGAGTTTCCATCATCACCAAGGACAATGTGACCAACATCAATCCCTATGTGAGTCAACCTGTGTTCACCCAAGATGAAACCATTGCTGAGGTCAAGGAAATTGAAAAGACCAAAAATTCGGGAGAAATTGCCAGTAGCAAGGAACAAGTTCAAACGACAACGTCGGCCAGTAATGCTCATGTTCTTAAAGCTGAAACCACCGCCACAGTAAAGACAGTTACTACTCCAACGACCACCGAAAATTCCATCACCCTTTCTCCCCTTTTGGCTCTTCACAGTGATGAGCACGTTCCGCTCCCCCATAAGTTTATCCCCATGCCGGTGAGTCAAGAGGAGGCGGAGAAGGCTGCAGAGAAGGAGACCAGCAAGCCCGTGAGTCCAACCGCCGGTCTGCTACTGAAGGAAGTCGATGACGACTACGGTATTGACGGTCTTGGTCTGGGAGACTTTGGTCTCAATGACGAGGACGATCAAGATCTCACCTCTTCTGAACTGATCGCTGAATTGAAGAAATACAATAGTGACTATGCCAACTCTCTAGAAATCGACTATCCTCTCGCTCCTCATCCTCTGGAGTATCCAGACCATCCAGACCACCCTGATAACTCTGACTCTGTCCCATCAACGGCCGCTGCTACCACGATTGCATCTCCAAAGCCAACAATGCCACAACAGAACAAGCACAACCAACATCCACACCGACCTCATGTCCGACCCCACATTCAACCTCATGGAGGCCCAAGACTCCCCATTCGCCCAAGGATCAGACCACCACCTGGTCACTTTGGTCGACCTGGACCAAACGGACGACCTCTGCCACGACGACCTCCACATGGACATCCTCGACCTGGCTTCCGTCCTCCGCTTAGAATCAATGAAGTGACCGTCAGTCAAATCCCACAGACCACCCAAAAAGAGTGCGACTTTTTCAGCGAAGATTTGTGCCTCGCTGTTCAGGATTATCCAATGTAAGTTAATTATTGCAAAAATTCTTGGGATTAAAATGTGAAAGACTTTTCATTTAAAATTGTATAATTATAATGATTATTGTAGTGAGGCAATTAGCGAAGCCATGTCAACAAAGGAGGCGAGCAAACTGTTGGTGAAAGAGCCTGCTGAGAGTTCTTGGGTTGATGGAGTCGGCAAAAACCAGGAGGGTGGCTACAACTTTAAGCATTATTACGGAGAAGGAAACAACAAGGTAAATGCTGGAGCTAGTGGATCTGGGGCTGGAGCCGGTGCTGGCGGAGAGGCGGCCAGTCATCGTCACCGAGACTTTGCCGGAGAGGGAGGATTCTTGTGTCCAAGTAAGGTTGCCTATGGACGAGTCAAGAAGGGAAAGAGCTATACGACTGGCGAGTGGAAATATATTGTTAATTACGGCGAGTTTAGTCAAACGCTCAGACTTGAGAAGTGCTTGTAAGTGGCATTCGAATAACTGTTTTTTATACCAATATTATTCATTACTTATTTTAAATGATATATGTATTATTATGTTACGTACTCACATACGTATTCTGCCTCTTCTTTTTACTCTTTGTATTTGTATTGTTACCACACATACATGTATTTTATTTTCGTTTCTCTCATTTTCCCCCCACACACCATTTCAAATCAATCAATATCAAAAATCATATATTATGATCTCTTCCTTCAACTATCAATAGTTTATAGTACACACTTTTATTTTCATCCAAAGTCAAAGCAAAAATATGTATACGCTATAACAACAAAGGTGGAAATAGAAATTAGAATAGAATTGTAAAGTAAGTCTACTTTATTTATTTATTTAAGTAAGTAGTGTAGTTTACACACATTTCTTTAGTCAAGTAAGTTATGATTGATGATGATGATTAGTATGTCGATAGCAAAATATTATGGTAGAAAGAATGAGTAAACATTTTATCATGCGTGTAGAATGTAGAATTTATGTATAACGTTATAACTTGCAACTAGTATATATGAAACGACCTTCTTGTTTCATCTTCACTTGAACTGTCAAACCTGAATTTCAATACATACAGACAAACAGATTTTTTCTATAATATAACATTATAATGCCGTCTTAATATACATACGGCGCATCTTCATTAAAACCTCTTTTTTATATTTTTCTTCCTTTCTTCTTCTTTCTCTTCATCTTTCAAACTGTGTTAAACTTTAAACTACAATATTGATATGATAATATACATATTAGCTAGTACATTTTGTTAATTAGTTCAATTTTCTCATTGTTATCTATATTACATCGATCTAATACTAATGCACTTATTATTCTGAGTTTTGAGATTTTTACAGGCCTTTACGGGATAAAAAACAGGGGTCAAAAATGATTATGATATAAAATGATAATTTTACTTACAAGCGTTTTCCCCTTGAAAAAAGGTTCTTGAGGAGGAAAATATATTGTACAATTTTTTAAACTAATTTTTTTAAACTACCAAGATGAGAACTGATTTGTGGGAAGTTTTTTGTATTTTATTAATTTTCTGGAAAAAAACTCACATGTTTTTGTCTATCTATACTCTATACCATATCAGTACAAAGAAAGGAAAAAGGAGATGAGAAAAAGAAGAAGATTTTCTCAATTTTTGCAAACACGTTGGAAAAATGCTTTGTCAACAGGTCTCCAGGAAATTCCTGCAGCTATGTGATGCCTCACTATAGAACTTCCTGTAGTCAAGTGTACAACTATAATCGATTGCTCGCCTGGGACTCGGAAAAGGGTCTTCACATGGATGTCTTTAAGGTATATAAATATTAACTTTCTTTTTTCTTCTTACATATTATAATATATAAACCTCAAAGCAAAAAATGTGCACGATATTCATCAATGACGGATCACGAACTACATAATAACAATAGCCATTAACTACTTACATAAATTTGCATAAAAATATAGGTCCCGACATGCTGCACCTGTCATGTGCAAGGTTATTACATTCCAGGACAACAACAAGGCATGACTCCGGCCAGGCGTCGTGACATCCCACCAAAACTTCAATATGGTGAGGCCAAATCTTATTCTTGCTTTTAAAATAACCAGCAAACTATTTTATTCAATAAGCATTATCAGAAGGAAGGAAAAGGAAAAGCAAAGAAAGTTCTTAGAGAGAAAAGAAAAATATTATCCAATTCTTTTTTCCTCAATAATTATCATTTAATTACATCATGACACTAATATACTTTAACTACTTGTGTTAAAAGAATTTGAACCAAGTATTATTTAAATTTGATGAGTGATGAGCGTTAAATTTTATATGCAAATTAATGTTCATTAATGAATGATTGTTGTTTTTTTGTGTAGCATCAGCCCCACTGCAACAACAGCAAAGACTGAGACAAGCCCAACAGAAGCAGCAGCAACAACAACAAGTTCATTTGCGAAGAGAGCAACTCTCACAGCAACAGGCTCAATTGTCCAAGCAAGCCCAGTCCAAGTTGAATGACGAATTGCAGGATTTACTGGCTCAATATTCAAGTCTACGAGAGAGGATCGCCAAAAAGAAAAGTAAGTCAAGCAGATGGAACTAGAACGTCCACTTCCGTAACTATACAAACCACTTTTTGCTTCTTTTTCTTCTTCTTCTTCATCTTCATCTTCCACACACAAACAACAACAATGATGATGATGATAATGATGAATCCCATATTATACATAATATGCATACTATCTTTTTTACAGTATATTTGTTATTGAATATTTTATATAATATGCATGTATATTGTATATGCATGAATTTTCACTCCTGTTTTTTTCGGCCTTTACACATATTTGTTCTTGTGTGTTCTATATTATAGACGAGCGTCAGCACATTAGCTATAGTGTGAGCTACTCCAATTCAACCAAGGAGTCAATCAATGCAAAGCGTGAGTCCACAAAGTCAATCATGATCAATTCGGCTGAAAATGCTGCCAAGAAACAGCAGAAACAGAAAGTCCCGATGCAAAGAATTCAACGTGCCATGATGGTCAACCTAATAAAGCGGATGAAAAAGGGAAATACGACCATCACCAAAAAGAAGTTGACGCAGCTCCTCAAGGCAGCCAACTTGACGGCGAAACCAAAAGTAAACCCCAATCCTCATAAAGCGTCACATTTCAACGGAACTGCCCACAAAATGAAGACCAGTCGAGCTCTCACTCTCCACAAACTAGCCAATCTCATTACAGCCCTGTCAAATCGAAGCGGACGACATGGAGGTCATCACAATGGCACGAAAGTCAATGGAACGGAAAATATCAGTCACGCCAGGATGGCAGCTTTCCAACGGTCCGCCAGACGACTGTTGGGACAAAGGTCACTTCAACTCCAGGCAGGAGGTAGTCAAAGTCAGCAAGCACAGCAGAGGTCACTCAAACAAACGCAACAACAGTTACTTCACCTATTACAAAGTCGACAGGGAAGGTTTTCATCCCATGAGACAAAATTAGACAAACTAAAATTATTGCTCAGTAGAAATATCCTCAAAAATCGGAGGATGGGTCATAGTGGTAAACCAGGTCCATTAAATAATAAAAGACTTCAACTTCTCCATCAACTTCAGATGCAGAAGAGGAGACAAAAAAATAATAATAGTAGTAATAGCAGCAGTAACCCATTGCAAAGTCGTACAAAACAAAGACTTCGTTTAGGAGGAGCGAAAAAAACCAGTAAAGTCAATTATAGCTATCATCCAATCATGGACTACTTTGGAGGAGCCAAACCCAGTTAAATATTTAATGAATGTCATATTATTTAAATATTAGTTTTTTAACATAATACTATACGAATGTGTTTATTTATTACATTTCCATTCTATTATATTTATCTATCTATCTATCGACATATTTTTCGCGTTTTGTACTGCGTCTCCAAATGTACTTTCCCCAACGTTTGATTTCTAATTTTAACGTCGTAATTTATTCTAGTATTTATTTTCTGACTTTATACATTTTTACTTGTTGTTCATTCCTACACATTCTCTCTACATGGTTGGTTCTCCTCTTTTGGTTTTTTTCTACAATTAGAGTTAGTCTCATATATATAATATTTTTATACAATGTTTTATACGATTTGTTGAGAGCAAGTAACAGTAACTTTTTAAAATTTTATTTATTTTTGGTAAACATTGTAAAAAATATTTATTTTTTATGATTTATATACGACGACACTGTGTTTTTCATCGTGAAAATAATTGTTTTGTACATAGAGCTTTACAAAGTATTTTTGTTTCAATGTGTGTTAATTTTGTAACTGGCTGTATGTTTGGACAATTACGACTAGGTGTGCAGAGTATGCCTAGTTTTATTTATTTTGTGTACCTGGTGCTGCCTAACTGAAGCTATAAAAATGGACGAATTAATTAATTACTATATATACTACAGTTTGTATTGTTTTGTATGTACTCGCGTATACTGATACTGGTTAACTGATGACTCATCAGTGCTATGAGTCCATTTATGTTGTTATTTATATTGTCTGTTTGTTTGTGTATGCTTTATTGTTTTTTTGTTGTTGGTGTTTCTGGAACAAACTGGAGGATGTTTGATGGTTTCAAAATTTAATTTATTATATATACGTGTTACACGATAGTTATTGTTTGTTTATATCATTCATAATGTTATTTATCTTATGTTTAATTGATATTATGAATGTATGTACAAATAATGTCTACCTGTATAACATTTATTCGCGTGTGTCTGATTTACTGCTGCAGTGTATGAGCATGAGAGTTTTGTGTATTTGTGGATGTACGAAAACGGAATGAGGGATGGACTGGAATTTGTATTTACGTAATATTTATACACATTACATAAAATGGAAGAAAATGAAAATTTTCAAGTAAAAAAGCTCAAAAAGAAATAAAATTTATTCTTAAAAAACTGAATTGAACTGGGATATGATAATTTTTTTCACATATTTCTTTGCTATAATTGATGAAGCATATTATGCACCGTCCAACCGGGACAGTCCGCCATACGCCATATTAAACTGAACAACGTTTTAGCAGGGCAAGAGAAAACCATTATAAGAAACTATGAAAGAGATAAATATAAAACTTGAAATCACGATAATAATATATTTACATACGTATTTAAATGTTTCTGCGTCTCTTTATTTTAATCCAATAATAGTAATTCAATATTCTGGCTGCGAGTTCAATACAGAGAAAATATATTACCTATTCTCTCCTTCGAAGTACGATAATAATATAGTTTTTTCACAACTATTGACTAAATTTCCTGTTTTTCATAAAATAATATCATAGTAATCCATATTACACCACATCAGTCCAAACTGTTGCATCAGTTGTGAGAATACTGCACAATACAAACATCTTCAAAGTCCAAAAAATACAACTGATGAATGTTATCATACACCATGCGCTCTGTATATTTTAGTAACAATAAATATTTTCTGAAATCAACTAATCAATGTTACGCGGTATGCACATAATCTATTTATAATCTATAATATAATTTTAGTAAGTATGTATAATATATAATTTATCCTATGGGTGACACAAGAACTTTTTTAAATAAATGCATCAAACGAAAAAAAGGATATTTTTACAACCTTAAAGACAATGAACAGTCGAATATACAATGTATGTAGTTAAAGGAAGTAAATGCAGACTTTGTGAGTTTCAAAAATATTTGCTTAATAAAAACATACACAAAGCGTGTACGAAAAAAACTACCAAAGTCAAAATGTGATACATATAATATATTATAATTTATAATAAATAAACAAAAATTTCAAAAAGTCTGCTACCTATTACTGTCGGCAAAATTCGATTGCCTCACGAACATTTTTATAGTTGACTCTTCTGAGAAAGGTTTGAATTAGATTCATTTCACTGGTATCAGACTTATTCCACACTACTTTTGTCGTAAGGAGCATCAACCAACGAAGAATTTCGGTATCCTCAACATAAAAATTGCCCTTTCTCAGCCAATTTCTGGGTCCCCATACGTAAATGTAGCAAATTGTGGCCGCTAGCTCACAAGTCAGTCTTTCACGAGGATTTCTTTTCAAAAGTCCTTTGATGAGCCGTTCAATAATGGCTCCTTCCTTCTTCTCATCTTCAATTTTGATTCTTGGCAAATCTCTTTCGTCATAGTCTTTAGAATTCAGACTCAAGTAGAATGGGTTTTCATAACCGAAAACTTCATATGCAATAGCTCCTACACTCCAGGTATCTGTTGACAACCATGAAATTTTTCCCTTTTAATATTTTTATGCATAATATATTAGCATAGTATTAATTTGTAACAGAACTATTCAAAACAAATATTTCTACCAATGTATTATTGAAATTGTAATGTAAATATACCTGAATGTTCATAGTTTAGCCATTTGAATGTGCCTGGTTTTGCACAGACCAGCTCTGGTGCTTGTAACGCCGTATTTCCTCCAATTTCCATATCTTCAGTTCGATAAGGTAATTGTAACGGGTATTTTTTTGAAGCAAGGCAATGGCCAAAATCAGTAATGACAACATGCGGATAGCCTTTGACTTTGACAAGGACATTATCAGCTTTCAAGTCTCTATGTATCACAGTACAAAAATAAGATTCAAGTTTTAAAAACAAATAGCTACACAGTTATTGTACTACTTAGATTATTATAAATTATGTGAATAGTATTTTATTACTTATAATTACCTGTGTGCCACTCCATATTTTTTCAAATGTGAAATGCCTTCCAGCATTTGTGCGAGAATCAAAATTCTTTCTCGTGGACTCAATTTTGTACTTTTCAAAAATGCTTGCAGATCAGCATCATATTTGGCCATGACAATATACCTGGACATAAGTTTTAAGTACACAATTATTTTCTTTTCGTAGATGTTTACGTAAACCAAAACCATATATATTTTGTAAGTACATATATAATCACAAAACATTTAAAATTAAAAAAAATTGTCAACAGCTACAAGCAAAACAAAACTTACATGGTCATATTTCTTCCATATCCATTTAAATTTGATGGTAAGGCATCTGGCCAATGCTCCCTCGCTCCAGGAAGTGGAAGATTTCTGCTTGTGAGGACACACTTTATATCAACAATATTCGGGTGTGTAGGAAGTCTAGCAGTGTCGCTGAAATCAATGTCACGAATCCTCTGCCTTGAAGGAACTAATTCACGGATCATTCCACGAAGAATCGTAGATGCATTTGATTGAAGGGAAAAATTAAACATGACTTTGACAACAACATCCTCTCCATTTAATTTTGTCTGATAAATAGCTCCACACTGCCCCTTCCCAATGTATTCAAGGGAATCAAAAGGAAGTTTTGATTCAAGATCTTCCAAATCCACATCAACTAATGGTTCTTCTTTAGCTGGACGTAAGGTAGTCTAAATTTTAAATACAAGGAAAAGGAATTAATATTATGCATGCACGACGATGCTAAAATTATAAAAATGAAAATAAAGATAAACCAAGTATGATAGTTGATAATAAATGCTATACTTACTCTGATTTCTGAGCAAATGGCCTCAAATTCATACTCATGTGTAAGCGTTTGTCCTGAACTAACGAGACCAACTCCTACGAGTCCAAATAAAGGTTTTGAACTTCCTCTGAATTTCTCCCAAATGGGACTCTTAATGGCATTATTTCTTTTTAGGACGTTTGTAATGAAAACCTCCCTGTAATTAAATATGTGGAACAGAAAAAACAACGGTTTGAAATACCGAATAATAGTTTGTTTTGATTATTACGTCATGATGATATGATAACAATGTATATGTATTACAATGTATTAAAATGTGTATTACCGAGCAGCTCCTGCCAATTGTGTGATAACACATTGGAAAAGGTCAAGACCATTATTTGCACTATTTTTCGTCAGAGCCTGATTATTATTCAAAACTCTGACTCTATAACCTTGACCCCTTATTTTCCCAATGTTAAAGATTTGTGATCTTCCAAGGCCCTGACGACTTATTTCAATTGCGCTTCGATACAGTCGTTGAATAATCGACAACATTAGAGTTGCCGAATCCTTGTGGTTGCCCCCAAATACTGGGCAATATTGTATCTGCAGCGTAACTGGAAACGTTATTTTCACACAAGGAGATAAATTGGACATAATTGGGATTTATTTCTTGAGAGCTTACATGTTTCACAATATTATTCTTTGCAATTTTATGCTCTCTTACTTATTTTGCACTTTGATCACTTTGCGACGCTGATACTTTGAAACTCCCAAATCCAGATTTTTCTATGCGTCGTCCTTTACTTTCATTCGCGTACATACTAACTTTTCCTCTCACTGCTCACTGCATCTCTACAAATTTATTATGCATTCGTTATATTTACTACTACTTTTCCTTTTTTACTTATGCGTAATGTGTGCTATGCATACCCTTGGTGCTTGGTTATTTTTGACGAGAATAGCACGAGATGAGAACATGATCAAAAGTGATTTCATACTTATTTTTCAAATGATAATTCCATGCAAATAAAATAGATCGCCGGGTGTCGGATCTCAAAAAATGGCAGCATGACATGAAGGACAACAATAATTATTAATAGACGTCGGGATAAAAATCAACAATTCTTGGCAGAAATAATGTTATAAAAAATTTATACACATCACTGATTAATCTTTATAAATTATTACAATTTAGTGATAAAAACAAAATACGTACTTAAGGTACTGTACTGATACAAATACGCTTAAATTATCTAACACTAGAGTTCCACCCGATGGTGAATGTACGGTAATGTAGTTCTACATTTTGTGTAGATGTAGATTTTTTGAATGAGTTTCCATGGAAAAATGTACATCTACACAAGTACATTACCGTACATTGGCCATCGGGTGGAACTCTACTATTTTAATCTTAGAGTATAAATAAAATAGAGTGGAAAAGCGAAGGTCCGCCTTCAAAATCTCTCCGGTACGCCTTTTCTTGTTAG
>JAQIVE010003068.1:0-17913 GCA_034698285.1 Sminthurinus bimaculatus | reverse complement strand
TAGTTTCTTTGAACCAAAAGGAACGATATGAGGGCCTGAGGGTTTAACTTTTCAACTTTTTAAGTAAAGTGGCGAATCGTACTGTACATACATGCTAAAATATTTAGACTACATATCTATTCACGTCTTTGATCTAAAGAAACTCTTTTTGTTTGGAACGTCGTACTAATTAAATTTGCAGTCGATGTATCTCAAATCTCAATGGTAAATTGTAATAGTCCTTGAAATCCTAATAATAGTCCTTGATAACCTCAAATAATTTAGTTAAGCATTTATGCATAACAAAAATTACATAAGGGTTTATTCATAAATGTACAATACAACATAGTATACAGTTCCAGTTCTAAAAAACTTAGGTAACTGCATCTTATGTGGGAAAAAAACCTAGATGTTATAGAGCTAATGAAATATAAAAACGATACACACTGGCTGATGTACAACTATAAATAAATAAATATGGCTCAATATATAAGCACAATCTTTTCTCGAAGGCTAGATATAAAATATGAAATAAGAGAACACACGTAATGAAATACAATAGAATACAACGACATTTGATTAAGCATCACTAGTTGTAGAGCTACCTGTTCATATTCTTCTTCCTAATAAGTACATATAGTTAATTATTATTATTAACCCCCATTAATATAATTAACAGCTAATTTTTGAAAGTTGGTGGATTAGTTGTGCTCTCGAGTGTTTTTAGTCGATTTGCATGTGCTGATGACGAATCTATATGATAAACATCCAGGAGTACATTTTAAGTTGGTCAAAATCGCGAATCCATACCCCCAACCTCCCTTTTTCGGGCATTTTTGCAACTTTCTTCTTCCAAGTCATATACTGTTCCTATATATGAAGTATGTTGTGTCCTGTTTGAACTTTCTAGTCAAGTAGCATCTGCTGAACGAGAATATGGCACAACGACATCGATCCCGCATCGATGAGTTGGCCAAAATCAGATATGCGTACCCCTTGTACCCCATTTTTTCGCATTTTTTTCGACCAAAAGCAATAAAATCGATAATTTTCGACCAAAAACAATAAAATCGATAATTGTCTACCGAAAGCAATAAAATCGATAATTTTCGACCAAAATCAATAAAATCGGTAATTTTCGTAAAAAAGCAAGGAAATTGACGATTTTTGATCAAATTACGTAAAATCCATAATCTTTGACCAACTTCAATAAAATCATGTATATTTGTCATCAGCACACGCGAATTGACTAAAAACACTCTACAGGACATCTATCCCACCAACTTTAAAAAATTATCTGTTAATTATAATCATGGGGGAGTTTAGAAACTTGCTCTAAACTAGGGAAATGTTGAAAGTGCCCTGCTGGCACGTTCGCGCACAGCGCAAGCTTGTTTTAAGTATAATGAAAGACAACTGATTTCTAGACTTCCTGCATCATCATCTTACGATAAGTCAAATGTTTAAAAGATTTTTTTTTTCATTTTGAGTCTTGTTTACATAATAAAAACCATGAGTACCGAACCAGGGAGCAAGAGGGAACGTTGAATAATAAAAAGAAACTTACTTTTGAGACACTTGCAACGCTTAAATATATGTTATCTCTGCTGAGGTGTCTCATAAGTCAGTTCCCGAAACCGCGACTTTCTGCGTAGATCCGCCTCCTATTGTCCGAATTCAACCAAAAATACATACCGCACTACGGAAACGTATAGAAATGTTAACATAAAAGATCCCATGTAAATCGGTCAATCCGTTTGGTCGTAACCGTGAAAATAACAGGCAGACATACATACAACATGACAAAGTAAGGGGAGCTCGCTCCATAACATTCGCTTTAATAAATGTATTGTGTGGGACGATTAGTGCATTTGCACTTTATCTTTGTTTACATTTTTTTAAATGCTTCAGGGGGGTTTAAATTAAGTCACATGGTCTCATGCTTTCTATCTATCTCTCTCTCTCTCTCTTGTTTTCTCTGGCTGTGATGCATGCGTATTAATTTCTAGTATTAATTACCAGTCGTTGTATTACAAGGCAAGAACTGTCCAGAAACGGCACAGAGGTTTTACTCTGTTTTGAAGCTTTATTTTTCTAAGGCTTCTGCATAACCATATTCAACCATTAATTGTCGAGCAGCATCTACCAACTGGTTTGCGGTTATAAAAAAGTATTTATGGCATTCGTCTGCTTAGTGTTGCTGCTTCATGTTTGTATATTGTGTATATAAAAGTACAGCGAGTAAAAAATATTGTATTACATAAGCTTAAGTACACTGTAAGAACACATCACATAATAATATGTGATGTGTTCTTGAAATTACTCGGACAAATATGAAATCTTGTTTTTCCACTTTCAAATCTCATGTACCTATGTTATAATATGTTGGATGTTATTGTATTAATTTTCGTGCTTTAAAATCATTTTACATATGGAGAATACAAATACGAACATAGTCGCATGTACTATATTAAATCTTGCATCTATTCACTTTGCTCATCTAACCTCGACATGTAAATTATTATATTTTGCATATTATATACTCTTGTCTGCTCTTTTTAGAAGCCAGTCTTTTGGGGCGAAATGTGTAGTAGTTTTGGCCCCTTTTGCATGTAAAAATATGAACCGTACAATTTTGTATGGTATGAAATGCATGCAAGCCAACGATATGTTAAACTCCGATTTTAATTGCATTTAACAAATTAAACTAAAATAATTAACACTCCCTCAGTAGGTGTAATACAGAATTTAACATACACATGCTTGTTTTATTTTTTGTCTTTGATTTTGAGTATTTGATGACATATGCATTGGTATACCGGTGTTTTGCATCATTTTTGAAATCCATACTTGTATGTTACCCGGTTTTTATCCATATTATGCAAAATATATGATATAAGGCCTTTATGGCGCACAATATTGACTTGTACATATTATACAGTTGTATACAATTGCCAGGTTTGTGGCTATGTGTCGGCGTGGTTGAAGTTTTTAAGGAACTTTAACATTATATTTTTAATCTAATCTAACCTATTCAGGAGAGAACCAATCTCTTGTACGAAGTATTGTAAACGATGATGAGAAGAAATAATAATGTATTTTGCATTTTCTGTAACACACCGACTGGTATTATTGTTAATGTACTTTTTTTCAATTCAATCTCAATTTAATGCATGTGTAGTGTACATCATACATAAAAACGGCAAGAAGTAAGGATATTGTTGCACTATGTGTTATTATATAATATATAACATACGCAAGTGTTACTTTGGATTTGGATTCGAATCACCTTGAACCTACAGTATAGTCATCAGTATTTGCATTTATACATAACCACACGTATACGTATATGCTCACAATATGTACGGGTATTGTTGAAAACGAATGTAGATATATATTATAACAAATTGCATGTACCATGCTATGTGTGCATGTTTACTTGGCGTCTCTTTAGCATGAGCTTGGTGCATTTTTACGCGCAGGGGATGATGTATCGCTGTATCATAAACTTGTATAAATTCATCATACTGAAAAGAATCAAAGGTATCGTAAGATACTGAAAATTACAGAAAAAAAATGTGGATGGCATTCGTATCACCAAGAAAATTAGTCCAAGTTCATATAGATTCAAGGTAGCTGAGAATATAGACATGCTTGTATGCAAAATATAGGATAGTGCATATGTAAGAATATTCTTAAGGAGACAGACATTCTCCGTCTTATATACAATGTGTAAGGGTCATACTGCATTAGCTATATTGTAGTAATCATTGTTATTATGATTCTTTAAAACAATGTTTTCTATCCTGCTTATGACTTTTCTGTACATTTATGTAGTATGTATACGTATGGTATTTGTTAACGTTGATTTAATAAACGACGTTACGAATCGCTGTTGACCATATAATAATGCTTGCATTTTTCTATAAAATATGTAGGGTCGAGCGATAGTAATGATAATATTAATAGTAATTACTCTCCTCCACCTCTTTCTCATTTGGTCTCCGTTCAATGTTATTCTGTCACATTTTTTTCCTTCCCCCTTTTCCCTTTTCCTTGCTTATGCATTGTCGAATTGGAAAGGAAAAAGGAAATTTCAGTTTGATAATAATATTTTATGCTCTTAATACTTATCGAGCATCTAATTCAAAATAATTTGATCAAATTTTCCATTTTCGATAACATACGAAGCAGGACGCACTTCTCAAGAGTCTTTGTACAATTTTATATACTTTATATAGATAAAGGGGAAATTGCAAAGTTGTTAATGTTGACATTTTCTCACGTTCGAAACATCGAGATACATCGTGTGTATTTGTTTGTAATTATTTTGTTAACATAAATTTCTTGAAGTTGATACACACATTACTAATATTTGATGAGCGATTTCTTGTAGAAAATGACAGAGGTTTCTACAATACGTTCTACAAACTATGATTGTTGTTTGAATAATGTCTTTGTTCTAAAGTTGGATATTGCAGAAACAATTTTCCTTGATATTTAACAATAATTAAGAAAAAAGGAAGGCCTTCATTCAATTCCCACCGAAGTTATAGTCAATAAGCATATCTGAAATTAGAGCTCTAAAAAAAGAACCGGCTCATGTTATAACCACACCACCACTTGTCACCAAATCTGTAATATTTTTAATTTGAGTTAAACTAAGTTGAAATTTTTACTTTTTTAGTCAATAAAACTTTTAAACAAGGTTATAAAGTATTGTGTATTGATTGCGTTTAAAAAGTTTAATCAAATTGACCCAAAAAAATAATTATTCAAGTTCCATCGGTGGGAGGTTTGGTTAAGGAAAAATTGGTGATTTTTTTTTAGCCTCACCAATTTTCAATGTGCTTACTAACCATAGACTCATCGAGGCTATGGTGTAAGGCTAACTACCGAAGTTAGTATTGTATATTGTATGTACTATGTACATACGTATCTTTGTGTATTGTAATTCAAAAAGTTTTGGACAAATTCAGTTTTAAATATAATCACTACCGATTGATTTTATAAAACAAATGTTATGTACGAAACATTTTACAAGAAGGTCCTTCGTAACCACTTTAATTAAAGGTGGGTAGGGATATGAGGACGACGTTTCTGGATAAAAAAGCGAAGGCTTGGCAAGGCACAGATAATTTGAACATCCAATACATGACTACGGAGTACACACAACAAATGGTAAAAGTAATGAATGCACTCAGATGAAGCTGCCAACCAATAATAGTATTAATATTACTAATAATGCGTAGTATCCAAGGAAGTCGGAGGAAGAAAGAGAGAGAAGTAAAAAGAAAGAGTAAGTGCGAATGAATTTTATTGCCAACTAGGATACATAACAATATTAAATACATACAGAGACAGAAATGAACAAACGAGAAAAACAACACATGATATAGATAGGTGTACATTGTACATAGATGGATAGAGGAACACGCACGGTTCAGCTTCAGCTAAGTCTAAGCGAGCAAAAGTAAGCAGCCGCTTATTCCACTTTGCCTTTGACTTGAGAGAACATCAGTAAACTAAGTTTTGTATGGATACATTTTATTCAAAGTATACAGAGCCGGAACCCCAGATCTGTGTTTCCTACGACCATCATTTTATTTTAAGATTTATTGTTATAAACAATAATAACAAAAATATACCCCTGAAGTTCGTCTTCTTCTCAGATCCATCTTTGTGTTTACATAGACGTTCCGTGTTTGTTTTTGTCGTTAATGATGATGACAAGAGGTTCAAAATGTTATGTAAGACAATTTATTTAATCGCAGTTCAGTGAAAAGTTTAAGACGAGTATCAAACGGCGACCAAGAAGATGAAAAACATGAAGAATACAAATTTTTAAAGTTGCTTGCTCTAGGTTTTTGTGTCGTTTACTTTTTCTTCGTCGTGGTTTATCATGTGTGTGTGTTTAGATGTGTATGTGTATCATGTGATAATACTCTCACAATTTGCCATAAAATAATAAAAGGTTGAACGTGTATATTAATATTATGTTTTAATACGGTATTTTAGTGTGGTGATAGTTGATACGGCAGTTGTGGTTATCATTTGTATGATTTTGTTGTATCGTTGTTTTGTATTTCTTCTGTAACATTGTCATGTGAGTTGGAAGTGTATTTTTACCTACAACTATAACGAGAGTGTCAGTAGTATGACAGGAGGAAGGATGATGACGGGCAATTTTACATTTGTGGGATTGGATTCGCCCCATAATAGAAATGATTTTTGTATAGGCCAGGTAATTAAATTCAATTTTTGTCAAGGGAGTATAAAGTATAATTGTGAGACAACTACCTACATACTTATTTAATAGCTGATGAATATCAATTGTAGGGGGGGGGGGGGCTTAGGTTTGGAACCATAATGGTCACTTTTAACTATGTGGTTCATGTATCTCATCATGTAAATGATGTTAACCAGCTTAACTGTTGTCACTTTTTTGTTCTGAAATATAGGTATTGGTAAACGCAATACTATATCGTTGTTATATTCTTTAATGGTGTATGTGTATGAATTGAAAGAAAAGTTTTTCATACCTTATTACATTTTATTATTTAATTGTTTTACCTGACACCTTGCATTGATGAATTGTCTATGTTTTCTGCTTTTTTTTAGCCTCTTGTGAACCTGGCCTATTGTCTACTAATTCTGTTGAGCCACTCAGTCCAGAAGTCTGTGTTCGGAAATTTGCGTGCTTCGGAGCAGGAAAATGTAAAAGATCAGTTTTGGAACTTGGTGTTTTACAAGGTATAATGTTCTGAAATGTTTGGAAGTTTTCGCATTCATGTGATGCCGAATTTTTCTCACAATATAATTCTTTTACATAATTTGTCTATATTTTATAATATGAACATATAAATATAATATAGTTCTTTTTAATAATTGATTTGATATGTAAGTAGTTTTTATTTTGTACAATAAAATTATTCTCATAAGTTTTACGCGTAATATTATTATAATTTTCAACAACATGAGCTTAATTTAAAAAAATTTCAGGTAGTGTTTGTATTCGGTGTGGTCAATGTGCAGATGTTAGAGGATGCCTTGGGCTGGATTTTTTTCGTGAGCATCATCGGCTTCCTCCAACTCGCTCGCCAACTCTGCAAAGAAAGGCATAACTATGTAAGCATCTTATTCCTCTCTTTGCCTTTTGTAAAGCTGTTGCCTACGATTGAAACTGGTTTGATGCATATTATATGATGTACCTACATGTACATATCCATAGTACACAACTACATATTAGTATTGAGGTTCTAGTCTGCTGGACATTTTATATTATACACTATATTATGTATGAAGAAACGGCGAAGAAAAAAAACAGTTGGAACTATCCCTCGTTTCAATAGCGCAATACAATGTAGAATATTGATCCTAAAAATTTAACGTTGAAATTGTAATATGAATCTTATGAAGTTCTTTGTCTTCTTGTTTCTTTCTGTTAACCTTGCTCAAGTACGTACCAAAGATTGTGTATTCGTGTGTATACACATTTCAGTTTCTGTTGTAGGTGTAGAATCATGAGTCGTAGCAGTTAAGGTTATCAGTAACGAGGATATGTATGTCTATGCACTCAAAATGTATATAGGGTTTTAATCTCTGTATGAGTGTAAAGCATCATATCTTCTTAAGTCACGCTTTGATATACATTATGTGCGCATCTGCATACTTTAGAGATTGCTTAAGGTAGAAGGATACAAAAAGACGAGACTGCGAGTTTTGAGGGGTTTGAGTACATAACACTCAACATTATTGTCACTCTATGGGACTTTTGACCCTGAACTTTATAGTATTTTAAAGATTCACACGGAGAGTATTTTTTGGAATTTTTGAACAATTATTATAAATACATTGATTGGGGATTGCTTTCAGTCATTTGATTCTCGATATTTCCCCCTTAATATGAATGAACGTCTACGAATTTACTGTTTAAAAGTTGACACTGTATAATCTGCTGCAAGCATTGTTGTGTTATGAAGTCACCACGAGTCGATTTTGATTTGAAAGTTCAAGGCATATAATAAACGTTTTAATTTGAATTTTAAGTTTTTATGTACACCAAATTTTCATCTTGTGTATGTGTATTTACAACAAAGTCGCGATTACTTGATCATTACTTGATACCTATATGTCATTGCTTTTCGTGGCTTTCATCACAGCAGTAGCCTATAGTCCTTGTTCTTGGTATAACTTATACCCCTTAATGTTCCAGTAATGTTACTCTCATGTGTCATGCTTTTGAATCGAAACTTCGCTTACACCGTATCGGCGAGGTTTTTATATTCAAAAGCATGAGTGTAACATTACTGGAGCCATCATGTAACAGGAAAAAGGTAGGAGAAGGAGGGAAGAATATTATAATTTATATTGTTCTATTTTCTTACCTTTAGTTAAAGTTTTTGACTGTATGGCTAGTCTCACGTCGAATCATCTCGCTCTCTCAATTCTCTCTTTTGTGCACAATATAATATATATATAGTTGGGTACAGCAATTTGTTTTGTGCTCTACTCTCACGACGTTCTCGTTATGCATGACGGCTTGACTATGCATCTTAAAGGAGTAATACAATAATGCTCATCACATAATGAAAGGAGTCATTGGATAGTATATTCTACTTGAACAGGCTAAATCTTAATAAGAAAATATAGACTGTGCTATAGTGCACAACAAAGTACAGGGCAAGTACTGGGGACTACATCAAAGCAAAAATTTAAAAAACTAAGTTATTTTTCTGATTATTTCAGTAGTGAGAAAGGAAATATGAAGAAGGAAAGAAGAATTATTTGTAAGAAAAAAAATATTTCTTGGATAGTTTTGCATTTTATGAGTTTAAAACGCAGTGAGAGCGAGTATATCTTAGAGTATATATATACATGTAGGTATTTATATTATATATGGTGGGTTGGTGAAGGTATGATATGTGCATGAATCAAATGAATTTGGCTAGTTTTTCACCTTTACGGATTCGCAAAGTTTTCAAAGTCAAGATTATCATTGATACACTTAATTTCACGTTTCATCCCGTAAGTACATATGTATGTGTGTTCAAATTAATATTTATGTACTTATGTTCATGGATATGTGTGAACCGCCAAGAAAAAAAAATAGAGTGAGAGGAACAAAAATAGCTTTTGTAAAAGAGAAATGTAGAACGCACATTATGTGACTATTTAAATTCATATTGTTTGCTTTCATGTATTCGCCGGTAGCCGCGATTTCCCTACTTACTTCAAGATGAATGGTTTGTTGCTTATCGCATTTTGCGTGTGCTTTAGGTTTTACCATCAATATTTAGGCGTAGCTTTCATACATTCAAAAATACCGTGGGTATAATTATTCATAGTGATATGTATTCTTAGATATCATGCGTAAATGTGTACTGTGTACAGTGGCTCGTCGAACACAATTTATTTCAGTTTTGTCTGATTTATTTTTTACATAGAGGCGTTGTCATTGCAAAGATTGCGTGGTTGTAAGTGGGTTTTCAAAAAAAAAACATGACGAAAAACACAGATAGACTGATGGACACAAGAATTTCGTAATGCATAATATAATTCTGAATATTTGAATAATAGCAAGTATTTAAAAAAATAAGTATGAAAACAAAAATAATTACTATATTTGCCTACGAAATCTAAATCTTATTGGAGAGATTCTACTTGTAAACATCGAGTTGAGTACATGATGAATAAATTATGAATATTTTAATATGAACTAAGTATTATAGCCTTTCTATAAAGTCTATAAAGTTATGTAGTTCACAAACTCGCTTGCAGGGATTAGGTTTGCGCTTAAAATAGAAGAACGCTCTGTCATGCCTTTAATATGTATGGTGATCAGGATGTTGTAGGCAGAGAACGAACAGAATCCGCAAATAATTAATTTTCTGTCCCTGTTTTGTATTTTTTGGTTGGAACAGTTGATTTTAATGAATGACTGGACGAGGAACGGAGAGATCCGGCGGCGAAGAATTTTAGGACTACTTTCATTCATCTTCTTTGCCTCGATTTCCTTGTTCGTGGCAGTTTGTGGATGGTACATGGGCAGTCAGGGTACTATTTTCTACAGTGGTAAAACTGATTTTGAAAGCAAAGTGGAGGGACCGCCGTCAAGTGATCATCATCATCGGATTCAAAGTCAGATGAGTTCAGCATATGACTTCAATCTTGGCCTTCACTCGGCGGTATTCATGCTTTCAGAAATTGGGTCAGTATCAGTTTTCAATGGAATATTCGTAATGTATCTCTAAGCCTTAATTTATAGATTTTTCACAAAAATATACACATACAAATACAGCCATGTAAATTGTTATAATAATCAATGAATGTACATTATAATTATATTTGTACGTACTATTTATCTAGATTGCTCGTGATTCAAACTCTTCATGCTCTTTCCATTTGTATCTTTGACCAAGTTTGCTCGAAGCGTAAAAATAAAAATGACAGCAGATTGAATGAAGATACTTACGCGAGCGTGGCTCATTCTATCAACTTCAGATTCGACTTGGCAGCACTCCTTTTCGATTTGGTAAGTTTGATAAAACCAAGTGTTTTTTGTATTTGCCTTGATTTTCTGTAGTCTCTTTCTTCATTATAGGTCCAGGGAACTTTTTTGAATGTTTTTTTTTCCTGTGCAAATTGCTGTTATAATTATGTTCATGCATCCGTTTTCTGTAAGGCCCGCAAAAGCAGAAATTTTTTTGCGGGCCTGGTCCGCAAATTTTTTTGCCATTTTTCTTAGAAATTTCCCAGCAAAGGGCCCTTAAAGTGGGCATATTTCTTAGAAATTTCTAAGAAAAGAGCCCTAAGGCGGCCATTTTCTTCTTTGCGGGCCAAAAGCCCGCAAAAGCGGCGCTCGCGTGCTCGCGCAGGAAAATGATGGATGATTATGTTTATGACGTTTATGTTCATCTTTATTAACAAATATTGCTAGAAATATGCTTAAGGAAGGAGTTGTTATTTGTTTCAGATGAGTTGAAAGAAACGTTAAACAGAAGTCCTTATGCACTAAAATCAGTCTTAAGCTAAAGTTAAAGCTTTGAGCAACGAATTTTGTAAACAGGAAGCCATTAGACATACGAAAGAGAATGAAATCTACATTCATTTGTACTCTTAGTGCTAACGTTCTCACAGAGTGTTTTTGTACTTATTTCATACTTACGATCAGTGCAGTCTAGCATCTAGGAAACTCCTTATATTTTATTGCATTTTCAATCTCCTATTTAAGGGCTGGTATAAAAACGATTTTTTGAAATGAAAAAAGTTTGTTTCAAAACGCCCGTAAATTGTGGGCATAAAATGTGTCTGTTTCCGCTATCGAAAACAAAATTATTCTCCCAGCCCCGTCTTAAAAAACGTAAATGGCAGTTGCTTGGTTTTTGGCTTATATTAAATCTATCTGTTCAAATATGGTGTGATTCATATCTCATAAAGCTATTATTATGAGCAATTATTTCTGCTTGGTTTCATTTGGAACCGTGTACGTACGCATATTTTTGTTCTATCTTAAGAAGTTTCGATGTAATTATCAAATAAGACGTATCGTAATGTTGTGTATACAAGGAGTGTCCGAAAAGTTCCAGGAATTATTTTATATTATTAATCCCATGGCGGCTAAACTTTTTTTACCAGAAAGACTCTTTCTGGTAAAAAAGTTTAGCCGCCATGCCTAATCCCTACTGTGTCAGAGGTGATTCTGAACTATTGAGCTGACACTTGCACCACAGATGCAGTTTGACTTCAGAAACATGATGCTGACAATGTTTCTTGCCAACTCCCAGGTTTGAGCAGTTTATTGACCTTCAAAGATCAAATTTTTGTGTTTTTTTCGACTTTGAGGTCAAATGTAATGTCCCAGAGATATAATTTCCATAGAGAAAAACCAATGCTCCCGTTTCTGTCTCCAGTAACATTTTGTTGTAACCTTAGAGTATTTATAACATGTTATAAATACTCTAAGGTTGTAACTATTACCTATAATCTACTATCTACTTGATATATATATTTGATATAATCGCTGGCTTCCTTCAATTTAAAATTCAGCCTTCATTTACATAGAAATTCCTGCAACTTTCCAAACACTCCTCGTAGTTGTTGTTTATAACTTAGACAGTGAGCAGTTGAGAAGGTGTAATTAATTGTTAGTTCATCATGACTCATCCTTTGTATAGTTGAAGTATTCAGGAAAAGAAGAGGTGAGGTGATAATTGTTAAGATAGGATTTAATTGTAGCTTTTTTCATGTGTAACCTTGAAAAATAAATGTATAATTGGAATCTTTATGGACATAATATGTGTGTATCTATACATTTATACATGCATATTTATGGACATAATATGTGTGTATCTATATATTTATACATGCATATTTATGAATATGCTATATTTCCAATTACGCCATATTTGCCTAATCTAAATTATTAGCATTTAAAGCAAAAGTAAAAGCGCTGTCTGTCCAAATCCTTTCAACATGGAACTAAATACTACTGACATAATATTATTGTATATTTGTTATTGATCTGTGGCTGTAGTGGGATTTATGTTATTGACCTGTATGTATGTATGTAGTCTAGAATTTCCTAAATTTTTCAAAGAATGTGAGCACATTCGAAAATTTCTGCAGGGGGCGATGGAATCTTCCTTGTCCCCACCTAAGCGCATTCATTTTATACATCAATACTAAGTCGAAATTTTGCTTAAAAAATTGAGCAACAAACTCCTATTTTCATACTGACGATGAGGTGATCACTGATTTTTAATATTTAATGTAGGCTGCGTGGGAAGACTAGGGTTTTTAAACGACGTGTAAGAAAACCACTGCAAAAAAATGGAGTTTGGTACATGGTAGAGTCCGATTCTGTAAAAATCGGTCACTCCTTATGTCCTTTATACTGGTTGCAACCTACAGCGGCTGTTTTTGCACTCAAGACTACATATTCAATGTTTTTTTCTAATGCTCAAAAACAACACTTTTTTTACCTAATGCCCAAAAACAATTTTATGACTTGATGTAAATTTACGGCCCAAAAACAATTTTATGACTTGATGTAAATTTACGGCCCAAATACAATAATATTTTTCAGCGAATTATTAATGCCCCAAAATAACTTTTTAATGCCTAAAACCAATTTATCCTTTGATATATTATGCATTATACATGATATAATTATTATATTCATTGTTTTTATTTATTTATTCTTCTTTTTCCAGGTCCATCACGTCCACATGCTAATATGCTGCAACCTTTTTCTTTCAATGACCTCCCTCATTGTCTCATTACAAATGCGAACTCGAGTAAGACTCATTCATGCAATTTTGAAGAAAAGAAATAGCTATGTGTGGTTATCTCAGCACATTGATCAGTAAGTATTAATATGTAATACACGTCATAATTGATAAGTATGTTTTTCTTTCTTTCCCCCTTTTGCCTATGCTTCTAAAGTTGCATGTTGTGCTGCAGTACAAAAAGTATTTTACATTATCCACAATATGTTTTATGATTACTGGATACTAGTTTTTCTTCGACCAAACGAAAAATAATGATATGTAACTAATAATATAAAATGATATAAAGCAAAACTAAAAGTCATATCATTTTATATTATTCTATATTATGATGGGGTGTTTTTTGTATAATATAGTCCATAGTAAGCAACAAATAATTCCATTTTTCTTGCATTGTTCTTTTTACACCGAGTAACATAGTAATTATTATTGTTATGTACATATTATCATACTTCTTGCGAAGCTACTAGATTGTTTTTACGCCTTGATAGTTATAGAGATGGATACTATGCTATGCATTACGAATAGTACAATATTATGCGTATTTATTTTATGCATGATGTTATACTATGTCTTTTTTTTCAATGCGTTCATAATATGTACAATGTACAACGCACTATACTAACAAGTATTATACTCATTTGAGGATGTTACAATCCAAATTCGTCGGTGTGTATGTACATATATATTTGAACGCAACTACTGTGCACCTTATGGTTATATTATGGGAGGATTTTCTAGGTATATCTGCGTGTAGGCTCGAAGATAATTACGCGCAATAAACATGTTGAAGTGTGTTGACGGTTTTAAAAGAGATAGACTGTGAGAGAAGTAACGAATGGACGCAAGACTGTAACATATATTAGCTGCATTTTTTGCTAAGTCAAGACAAAAGTGCGTTTTGGGCTGCTATTCCTAATTATTCTGTGCGAGGGTTGACGATGAGGACGAGCAAAGACGAAGCGAAATTATGAAAATCATAATTAATACTTTTCGCAAAAAGTCGCTGCATGACGATCATCGACCATCGTCATTGACAAAGACTGATTACCAATAAAGACTGCAGGAATTTCAGCGCACGTCTATAGTAAAAATTTGTGTACTATTTACGTTGTAAACGTTAGTTATCTGTACATCGAGATTTTCCTAAATTATATTATGGTTATAATTTTTAATAACTTAGATGCACTTACAATTAGTACTTTTATACAAAATGAAGTCGACCAGAACTAAATATTCAAGCCTTATAAACAAGATTGAGCGAGGCAGGAAATCTAAATTTAGAAATTGTCCGATTACTTTGTGTCGTTCAAAGGAGAAGTCCGGATTTTGGGCTAAAAAAAGCTTCGTTCAAACACATATTTTTTGAAAGCCTAGCACCTTAAAATATCGGAACTAAAAACCGTTTGTTGAAATTTGAATGTCAATCAGAGATATGGGCAATGGGCACCCAAAGTTCCTAAAATCCATGGAACTCGAAAAATTCATAGTTTTTTTTAAACCCATGCAAGTAGCCTATCGATTTGAAGGGAATGTAGAGGTTTCCGGTTTTCAGGTACCAGGCTTTCAAAAAATATGTGTGGGAACGAAGCTTTTTTTACCCCAAAATCGTACTTCTCCATTAATAATATAATATTATTCATATTAATTTAGCACAACTGAAACGCAAAATTGAAACTGGAGTGTTCTGATATAAAGTCCAAACTATAGAAAAAATGTATGATATTATTTCTTGTTCATCATATTTACAGATACCCTGAAGCTAAACTTGAGCCTGGAGGTGACGAGGTGAGAAAAAAAGAAAACATTTCATCATTAGACATTTCTAAGGACAAGATTATAAGCATGATTATTGTTTGAATAAACTCATGTTTTTTAATTACACGTATTAGAACTGTGCTATATGTTGGGATTTGCTCACATGTCAAGAAGCGAAATCTCTACCATGCCAGCATAATTTTCACAGGTAAACGAACTGAACTGTAAACACGCTTATTTATTTCGTTTATTTTAATTTTGCTGAAATGAAACTTTCATAATGTGTATAACGTTTGAAAATTATTATTTTCATAGCACTTGTCTCACATCGTGGTTGTTGGTTAGTCTGGTGAGTTATTGTTTAGCAACATGAAAATACTTTAACATTTTAGTAATAAACTAATAATGATCAGCGTTTTTGTCTTTTCTTCACCAGAACTGTCCAACATGCAGACTCTCGTTAATGAACGAGAAAGACATGCACCGTCATTCAGAGCGAAGTCCTCGTCGTTTCTACAATCCTCAGCCTAACGGACTTTGGGGATTTTTACAGACTGGTCAAACGCTTCTAGACTTGTTTGGTGGCTTCAATGGAATGGACGATGTTGATGGTAACTGACACAAAAGATAATAATAATATGCTCTTTGTTTTTAACATTGAAATCATAAATTTTAAGCTTAACATATTATAATGCTGTATTGTTGCTCTTCTTTAACTTTGCATGGTTTTGTTTTTCCGTAGTTCCGTCGCAACAACGATCAGTGCCCTTATTTGGTGACTTTGGTGTTCAAGATTGGACTGTAGAGAATCAATCCAACAGTGAGACAGAGTTGAGGAGTAATGAAATTGACAAACGAAATTAAGAGGGGGAGATTTTTATAATTATTTAAAAGATATTATTCAAGTCATTAAAAAGAGGAGTATATATGCAAAATATATTACCAGTTAGACAAATGAATATAATGGATGAAAAATTTATGCATGCATACAAAGTTTTTATATTCTGCTGTATTAACAAAAAACTGTGAAAAATCTGGGAACACTTTTAAAATTATGACGTTCAAAAAAAAAACAAAGTAAAAACTACGTAAGGCAGCTGAAAATTGAGTAAATTCTCAAATCATTGTACATCAAAATAACATTATTATTATTGTTATTGATGAAAGTATCTGATTCTTTAGTATAACGTTTCTACATAATTAATAAACACAGTATCAAGAAGTACGCTAGTATACCTTAGAATAGTCACGAGTACTTCACCTTTCAAAACTACAGCAGTAAAAGTTCGGAAATATTTTAACATTTCATACAGTCAAATATCCATAATCTTTGCAGTAAAAGGTCTCTAGATTCTAGGCCTAAAGGATATTATAGTACGGAAAAACGGTACTATAATATCCTTACTTATCGATACTTATCTTAGTTTTTTAATATTATAATGGTCAACTGTAACGTTATCTCGAAGACGTATTGGGACAAAAAGTTCTGAAAATCCTACCTTCAATCGATATTGGCCAGGATTTATGAAAAAAATCAAATTGAAACTTGAAAATTTTGGAAAAATATCTGCATCGGACCTGACAGAGCTGGACACAAGAGATCTTCGAGTGTGAGTTTTAAGGAAAAGCTATTCACTAACTAACTGCTGCTGTAGACAAAGCTAGAATTACATAATTTCTCTTGAGATCACTGAGTGCTTACTAGTTTTTTGTACTTGTGATTACTGATTACACATAAACGTTTATTTGATTTGTGTCTATTGATTTGTCGGTTGCGGTTTCGGCTATTTCCATAGAGTACCACGTAAAGTAAATGGCGCGGTAGCCGAATATTAGCTGAAGCTGCAACCGACCAACCAATGGACACTTCCTCATTTTAGTTACATGAGCATTATGTTACATTTTGGTTAGTATGGCCGGGGACTTGAAAAACATTCGCTAAAGAACGGGATCTACTATATAAAAAGGTTTGAGTGTAATTTATGTAGTGCGACTTGAGAAGAAAACAGTTATTAAGTAAACTTGTGACTTGTATGTCTATTCCAGTTACGGCAATATGATCAAATTAAAAAGTACTAGTGATTGTACTACAATATGGTATACTGTCGTACTTCTTGAAACTATGATTTATTATATTTTATAAGACTCGCAATAATAATACATACATACATACGGTGAAATATATTATGATAAAAAATACTGTTTTCCCGAAACCTTAACCCTGCTATGAAATTATGACTATAAAACGCCATTATTCAATTTTATATACAATAACATGTACATTGTACACATAAATCCAAAAAACTATGTTATACACGCGCGCACAAGTGTTATAATAGTGTTAGTTTGGTTCAAACGCGCGTACGAGTGTTAAATTATAGTGTTAGAGTGGTATGAATTCGCACACAAAGTTTGAGAAAAAGAAAGCAATGAAAATGTACATATATAACTATTATAAACTATTTTTCAATTACGTTGTAAATTGCCACAAAAATATCTCCACTAAATACTTGAACTATATTAATAATACCTTAGATTAACTTAAAAGGCTAAGTTTTTCTCTTCTTTAAATTTGATTTCAAGTTATTGACAAGTATAAATGATATAAAAAAGATAAGAAAAATGTTTAATAATCATTTTAAAAAAATTATATTAGCTTATTTGGATAAGAAAAGAATTTTTTAATCCTTCAGATATCTTTTAAAACTAATCAATATAATCTTTAAAAATCTTAAACCTATATGTGTTTTAATTCATCTAAATAATAAAAATATATTTTTAAAAAAATTTAATGAACATTTTTTAAATTTATAATTTTTTTATTAGAATAATACTAAATGATTTAAAACTTAAGCCATATAAATATACATTTTTTAAAAAGAATCAA
>JAQIVE010003067.1:0-17917 GCA_034698285.1 Sminthurinus bimaculatus | reverse complement strand
CGCTCCATGGAATTTCTGAATTATTGGGTATTGGGTATGGAGTCCTCTATTTTAGTTTTTGTTGACGATGTTGGATGTACAAGCTGCAAACATGCGATTACATATTACGATACTTAGATACGGCAGAATGACAAAATAATGAATATTTAAGGACGAACACCAAACAACATTAATTTATTTCAAAGTTTTAGAGATTCTTATCATGTAGGATGTAGGTATATTATTATGTATTTACCTTTTATATTTTTACTTGTACACAATCGGAGAGTTGCGAGTGAGATTATAAAAATTAGTTGCTGATTACAGTTTCAGTTAAATAACAGGTATCCAATAATTATGATCACAAAAACAAATTACGATTAGCGATTTTAGTTCAGAATTTTTTGGTGATTCTTTTTGCTGGTTTCAAAAATCGATTTCGTTCATAAAGGCAAGGTAGTCATTTTGCTGTGCTGTTTTGCTATGCATCTTTCAGACAAAGAGACGACCGCTCTATCCATTCCTAGTGTCCTAGTGTGAAACTCTCCAATAACCAATAATATTTATGTGTACGTCCAGGATCCAGGACTCATTCATTAAATGAGCATAATTCCATGCATTAGTAATTAGTATGAATCAAAATGCCAGATTAAAAAATGGAACAGTAGACAAATACCAAAGTTATTATGATTGATTGGATACATGTAACCTTTTAAAAATACGTATTTATTTGGTAAAAAGTAAAAAAAACTCTAGTAAATAAGTAATATTGCAAGCAAAATAAAAATTCACACTTATTACTTATTATTCTAGTATGTAACTGTCTATTATGTACTCAGACAGGGGACTGAGTTCAATTTTACAACAAAATATATAATATATGCTTAAGTATTAAGTATGGTATGTGTAATGGTAAAAATAATGTTCTACATATTATTTTGTTATTTCACTAACTTATCTTATATCTAACGACAAAAAAGCGTATATTATAATGGTAATTTAAGTGCAAAAAGCACACATTTGTATCATTTCATTGAAAAAAAACATTCTTGTAAACATATATTATTATTACATGAGGGTACATGGGCGACTTACATATACTTAAGTAGTAGTGTATTACGTGAAAAAAAAAACGGTAAAAAAGGAAAACAATAACATAAAACATAAAAATATCAGAAATAACATTTAAAAAGTAAAAAATATTATGTATTGTGATATAACAAAAAATACTACCGTACTGGTGGTTTACAATATAATAAGCGCTCTTCGTATTGAGCAAAAGTATGATTATTATAATTTCGATTTTGTAAAAGGTAAACTCGACATTTTATAGGATACATAAAAGTATAATAATATGGTATTCGCGTACTTGTACTTGTGAGTTGGGCCATGTCAAAAGTATGCAAGGATTTGATTGAAATTAGTTTCTTCTTCGCCCTTTTGAGTCTGAACGTGTGGTGGGTTTTGTCGGTGAGTCATATTTCATCTTTTGAAGCTTTGATTGCAAACGAAGGGCTAATTTCCGGTCTTTTTCTTCTTGTTCACGCAGCTGCCTGAATCTTTCTAAAGCCTCTTGCTCTTCCTGAGCAACAACTTCTCGGCGGCTCTGTGGAGTTGTCCTAGACGATGTGGAGGACGTGGAGGATGATGATGCCGATGAATGCGAGGATGTGTTGATGACGGTCGATGGGGTACCCATACTGACCAGTGCAATAGATGACAGTGTTTTTGTTTTTGGTACACTTTTGTATGGATTTGGACTGGATCGATTGATATTTTGGCTTTGTCTAAACAAAGTTACCCTGGAAGATTTAGAATTGGTGAATGATTCTGTATAATTACGCTTTCTATTTGGTCCAATGTTGCTTAACTGAGATTGAGATGCTGATGTTAGTACTCGACTTTCTTCCTTTTTAACTTTAGAACGATCTCGCAAAACAGGTGGAGAAGGTAGAGCAACGATTTTCTTCCCTGTAGTGAAGTGGGTGATTACTTCCTTCTTTTCCTATTGAATTCAAAAATATTATAAAACTACATCAGTAAAAAATAAAAAACTTGAATATGTAACTCCAAAATAGTAATGTAAATTATGATAAATGATGCATGGAAATAAGAAAAACTCACCCTAAGTTGGTCAATAAGAGTAAGCGAAGCAGCAATTTGAGCTTGCCTTTCCCTTTCCAACTCTGCCTGATGCTGCCTCAAAAGCGTTTTGTACTCCTCTGCGATTTCTCCAGGTGCTGAAATTATTCGTTCAGGTACTTGTATTTGATCTGTATCTGCATCTTGAATATCTCCAAAGTTGCCCCGTCCAAGTTCAACTCCAGATACGGATTCATCATCATATTTGTCTGGACCTTCATCATCATCCTCATCACCATCATTTTCCTTTCCTCCTCCTGTTCTAATGAATAATGAGTTTTGAGAGCAATCTTCATCATCGTCTTCCTCGTTTTCTTCCTCTTCTTTGGCTAATTCTTCTAGGCGAGAGGCAACAGCTTCAGTGAACTAAAATTATACAAAAAAATTAAGAAAGTATTATATTTCTATTTTGTACTTGCACAAACTAACTTTACAAAATTTCAGGACACCGACAGTCGATAGTGCATAAAAGTAAAAGCGATTCAACATTAAACACTGAAGTAACAATTTAACATAACCTAATCAAATGGGTACATGCAGTTCAATAATAATTTTTCATTTTTCATAAATAAAATGTTTTAGTATTCGAACCTGTTTTTCCAACTGCTTTTTGAAGGCATGATTAACCAACGTATTCTCCTTGATGGCTCTCCGACTCCAAACCGAGAGACGGACACGGCAACAAGGGCAATTTAACGTGTTTCTAATCATGCCACAGAAACATTTATGACAGACGCTGTGACCACACGGAAAGGTAACTGGATTTATGTAGATACACATACAAATCGGACAAATTACATCCGTCTTGGTCAGTTTGGATTTCAATACGGGTTCCATTTTTCGTTGCTGAAATTAAACGAAAAAATACGAATCAAGAATCGATCCGAAAAAAATGTCACATGTCACCTGTACTTAAATCTTAAAATATTATGCAACAATTCTTAAGTAGTTAAGTAAACATTTTACTCGTGGAAAGAAATATTATCCTGACACATTTACAAGTTATTTGTTATTTAGACCTTCTTGACTTATGATTTAGGTATATGTATGAACATAAAGTCTCACCGGTGTTGTATCTTTTGTCGGTGTTTGGGTCTTTCCTGTTAAAGAAGTTTTCTTTTGAGCTCTGGTTTTCATTTTGGCAGCAGGAACTTGGAAAATCAATATGTAGTATAATAATATGTTGAGTAGTTGAGTATTGTTGTAAAGCTCCGAAGACGAGTGAGATCGAACAGATTGTACTTAAGTAATTATGCAAATTAATCAAGTTTTAATTGATTTGGTTCTTTGTACTTCATACTGCAATGATTAATCAACTACGAAGAAAAGCAAGACAAAGGTGAAAGGGAACAAAAATGAATGAATCCCTTTTATTTTTTTTCTTCTTTGGTCTTGTGTCTTTGCAACGGCTTCCCACGTTTTTCGAATATTTTCCCGGAATTGCATGACAAGACCAAGGATTCGATTTTTTAAATTCTAGTTTGAAAAAAAATATGAAATAACAAGCAGAAAGCTTGACACTGTTTCACATTCTTAAATTGTATTTTATTTTTTAAATTGCCATAATTATCCAGCTAATCAGAGGAAAGGGGTTTAAACTTTAAAAACATACAGTTCATATTTACTTCTTTATTCGACTTATAGGAACACTTTCCATCCCTTTTGGCTAAACGACATCATATTTGTATACATATTTTGAACTTTTTCTTCAAAATTCAAAACCTTCATACATCACACATCAACAGTCAAACTCTAAAGGTAGGTATAAAGTACTGAATATTTAATTAAATGTTTATGGTTTACATACATTTAAAATTTTAAAACATTTTATTTTACTTTTAATAGCGCAGCACGCAAGGTCTAGGAAATACCTGAAATTACATTAACTTGGTGATATCAAGCCATTTTGTTCTCATTAAAAATTAAAAAATGCTGTTGATTAAAATAAGTAATAAGTATGTTAGGTACATCATATTAAATGCAAAACCCTAAATAAGTTTAAGTGTTTTTCGCAGCTATTACACATCAAGTAGTAAAGCGTACTTAAATATGTACACGAATCAACAAAATTCGTACCACGTTGTATTCTTGATTCTAAGGTCCTTAGGACCTTAAATATTTGCAATACTTTTAAACTTTAAACATATCTAGTCGCCACAGAATACTAAGAGTTCACACAGTATTGTTGTATTATTGCGTTCTGTCTTGTGAAAACACTTTTCGTGATCTCGTTTTTTAAATACACAACAAAATGTCAGTCAGTTCTTATCAAACATTCTACAAACTACAAAAACTGAGAGGAACCGAAGGTGACATACATAATTTGAGTTCACGACGAAACAAAGGTGTTTTTATTTACGAGAAAGATTACCTTACAATGATAACAGGTGTTTATTTGTGGTGTATGATTTTTCCAGAATGTAAAGATTAATTTAATGGAAACGTTGATGAATTTTTCCAAGAATTTTGTTAGAGAAAGAGTTAACTATATATACAGTTATGAGAAGGCCCTGACCCTTTCACAATAGAAAATGTTCAACGAGTTGTTGTAAAAGGGTTAATTTATAAGAGTACTCTACGTCAGTAGGTTATACCCCTTTCCGCTGCTGCTATGTAAATAATCCTTTCACTCCTGAACTTATGCATTGTTAATTTTTAGTATCTTATAAATATCCTGGTCCAGTCATAAACTTTTCTCAAGCTAGTACGTATTTATTACTTGTTTAGTATCGTAAATGTTGAATTTAGTTTATAGTTTATTTTAATTATTTTGTCTATTTAGGATCAAGATATTGTCAAAAATCAAGTGGGTCTATTTAGTGCAAACTAAACAAGATTGAAGATGGGGAAGAGGAAAGGAAGTCATGAGCGTCATGAAGCCAAGAAGCCGGCAGTCCAGGAGGTTCCAGCCGATGATTTGGAATTCATTGTGGAGAAAGTATTAGCTAAACGTATTGTTGCTGGAAAGGTCGAATATTTACTGGGTAAAATGAAAATGAAATGACTCTTACAATTAGATGATTTTAATGTATTTAATCTCTGTAATCTTTTGCTTACTGTGTTTTTGTTTGTTTTTTTCAGCGTGGAAAGGTTATGGGCCAGAAGAAAACACATGGGTGAGTATAAAATCCATTAGAATTTTGACATTTAAAATTTAAAGAAGGCGAAAATTGTAATTTGTGTTCAATAATAAAGCTATTTGATAAGACTAAACCCAAAACAAAAACATTATTTTTTCTCAGGAACCTGAATCCAATTTAGACTGTCCAGAGCTTATTGAAGAGTATGAAAATAGTATAAAAGACAAAGATCCTGAAAAGATTCTCGAGCAAGTAAAGCAAGTTGCAGTACCAACGTCTAAGCCCAAGCCAGTGGTAAAATTTTTTAAAATATTATGAATTTTATTTTGCTTCACAATACAGTCAATGGCAAAACTTTTATTTACGAATTCAATGAAATAACGAATTTTGTTTTGTTTAAAAATTCAGCGAGGGTTTGACCGAGGTCGGAAGGCAGATTTTATTGTTGCGGCCACAGTCTCGGATAATCAGCTCATGTATCTAATGAAGTGGAAAGGTGGAGACGAAGCGGACCTCGTACCCTCTGTCCAAGCTAACTTTAAGTGTCCTGAAGTAGTCATTAAGTTTTTTGAAGAGCGCGGACTCTGGAGACCTCAATCGGACTATGAAGATGATGATGCTTGTGATGAACAAGAAGAAGCTTATCTCAGAGAATTAGAAGCGTATGTTAACAGCTATTTATTTCATATACATATATATAATATGCTTATTTTTCGTTTTTAAGCATAACTATATTTGATGAGGTTTTTATGTCTGTTGCTTTTATCAATTTTTTACAGGAAAAATGCCATGAATCAACCCCCTGTTTTAGAACCCGCAGTTCCTATAGATGAACTTCTCGAGGAAAATAAAGGTGTAACAGACGACGAAGAAGATGAAAGAATGAATACAAGTACAGATTAAATTAATTCTGTAGATAAGTATTCGAATCCCTTTTTTATAATACCTTGCGGAAGAAAAATTATTTCTGATTAACCCATGGTCATAAGTTCTTTTTTTAAATGTTGGTAAAAACACTACCGAATTTTTTTAATGTATATTGGTATATTTTTTCAGTATATTCCATGTAGATTGTAGCTGTAAGTAATTATTACAAATTAGCTGATATTAATTTGTATTAATTTTTGTTGAAGTCATTTTTATTAAAATCTTTTACATTTTTAGACGGTAGCGATTAAAGGGGTATTCCACAGGTTCTGCAGGATAATCAGCCGTCTTTTAATTTTAAAAGTTACCTTAGTTACTACAGTTTTCAAATTTCTGCAGAAACTATAGTAACTTGATGAAATATGAGAGAGTGCAGATGGAATTGCAAAATTTATCAGTGGAATACCGTTAATTTTAGTGAGAGGTTACATAGGCATTATGTCAAGAAAGTTTTCTCAAAATTAGAAATTAGAAGTATAGCTGTACATACTTGGTTGTTTTTTATTTTATGTCATTGGAAATTTTAAGTTGTTTATATTTCTCTTGCAACGAACACACTCATACATTATTTTTCAACATTCGTTGTTTAAACGTTACTGTTTAAATTATTCAATCACTATATTATTTATCATTATATAAAATAGGCATCCAACACTGTACCTACTTATCTACAATAATAACTAAAATACTAGTGTTGAACAATAGTGGGGTCATTATTGTTGTTGAATAGACATTTTGTGCCTAAATCCTTTTTGTAATATAATACACAGTTTTAGTAATACATAGTGTACGTAAATAAATAGGCAACTTTTTTGCACAGTTGAAAATGATTTTGTTCTCTAGCTTCTTGTGTATGACTTTACATGATAATTTTTGTTTATCAGTACGTTTTGAAGATTTTCACATTGTGTACAGATGTACTACAAAATATTTGTGTAGTCTAAAGCATTGACAAGGTATCTTAGTAATATTAATATATTATCGTGTGTACACGTACTTGCCTTAGTATGTAAGTATTATGTATAATATGTATATCTGCCTGTCAATATAGTGAAATGTAATGACAGCAAGTAATCAAGATGAAATTGTGATTTTCAATTCGTTTTTTGTAATCCAAGATGATAAAAATATTTTAATGTGTATACTAAGATGTGTTTACGAACATACATACAAGTTTTGGTCACTAGCAGTAAACTAAATATAAAGTTCACTTTAAAAAGGGAAAACAAGTACTAATATGTTTTGTTTATTGTTGTTGTTGTTGTTTGTGCGGAAAGAAAATTTAAATAAAAGTTTTCATGGCCCAGAAAAGAACTATTGAAGGATTTTAGTACTTATGAACATCAATATTATCTACTAACTAGATTAACATTGCTACTAATATTATGATTAAATTATTTAGGATTATCCATGTGACCTTTGCGACTGGTTCCAAGTTCCAAGTATCTCACCTTTTTTATATACAGAGTTCAACTGCAAATTACTCGCCTACACAATAAATAAAAGCAGATTTTGGATTGGACTTTGGACGAGAGTGGCTTCGCTTCAGTGTGTAGCTGATAATTTTTCAAAACGAACATCAGTTCTTTTTTAAGGAAAACAACAGTAAATAGGTACATATTCTTATTTATTATTTCTCTAACCGTTCATCAAAAATACCTTTAATTGCAGTGGAAATTATTACAAATACTTATGTAATATGTAGTAGGGCTTAGTGGATAATGTATTTGTGTCTGGCTCTGGCTACGGCTAATGTTGCTTACACCACCTGACTCCGTCCTTTTTGTCAGCGCTGTTAACGTGAAAGTTGATCCACTGAACGAATTCTAAAACAAACAATTAAGGGTTAAGCTTCGAGGTGTCAACTCGCACCTTCGATATTCTATATATTATGTGCTAAGTAATTAAATTATACAAGTATGCATGTATTTATGATAGAAGTAGATTGATACTCGCCTGTGGTTCTGGAGTAAACGCCTGTTCAAAAGCGGAAGTTTAGTTCAAAGTGAAAGCAATTTTAGTTTTTAGTTGGCAATTAAGTCAGTGGATAGTTTTGTCAGTGACTTAGTTAATGATTCAATTCATACATTTGTAAACGTATAAAGGAACAGGTTAAGATAATACTAAGATATTTGATTGAACTTACCAGGTCTGTTCACTTTGGCACATCTAGAAACACAAAACATCAAGAGAAAAAACTTTAACTTTTAGTTGTTGGTTGCAATGCTTTATGCTCTACATTGCCCGTCATGTTTCCGCATCCATTTATTAGCATGGAGATTTGATTATCGTTTTTTGCCTTACCCATCTCCCCATGAGACGACACCGATTTGTGTCCATTGTTTACTATTGTCAATCTGTAGAGTCAGTGGGCCACCACTATCCTGATTTTTTTTAAAATTACAAAACATTGTGTATTTTTTCTTTTATGCATACAATGAATAATATAACGTACTCTCTTTTTTACATCTAGAAATTTAATCAGTTGTAATTCTTACCCCTGTACAGGCATCTTTCAATCCCTCCTCGTAGCCGGCACCTAAAAAGTAGGTAACAGTACAAAGTACAAAGCGTGTAATGGAATGGAAAAACAGAATATTGTCCAGTTTTTTTCTTTTTATATTTTAGTTTTTTATAACTTTTTTACTCTAAGGTGCTTTCTCTATACTCGAGTTCGGAAAAAGCACCATAAATTGGAAAGGTCGCAAAAACCTGAGAGTAATGAATGCAAAAAATATTTTAAATATGCATCGTACACAACATTCTCTCTGTGAGGAAGGCTTTGGCCATCTTTTCTTTACACCTGGCCGGTGAGATGACCGGGACATCCAACTTTTGTAGCATTCTCGTGGTCGTTCCAGCAACTTCATGCGCCTATTTTGTAAAAACAGCAAAGGTTACATGTTCATTTTCATTGAAATATCATTACTTACTCAGTTATAGCTGTTATAAAAGAAAGAGAAACGCGCATTTTTATGTGTATGTATTTATGCAAATTTGAAAGGTCAAAAATATGTAAAGATTACGATTCCCCATCCGACAACTGTGGAACAAAAGATGAAAAACAAAAAATGCTGTTAGGAATTAGGAATTTAAAATTCCGAATTTTAAAACCTATACTCTAAAACTAATAATTAAAATACACGAAGCTCCTTTCTTGGATAATATTTGTCGAGCGTCCATTATTCTAACTACATAACAATAAGTTTTATGAATAAGAGTATGGAATTACTCGTTCATACTCACCAAAGGGCATGGTGTCTACAAACATATTATCAGTGTCCTCGAGTCTGGGCAAACAAACTGGAGTCACGGATTCTTTCAAGTCAATTTTGTCCTCGAGTCTGCACATGACGCAGAATGACGGTAAGTTTATATTCAAAGTAATTTTTCAAGAATTACCATGAAATGAAGTATAGAACAAAAACGGAATTGAAAAACGGTATAAAAGATTACTTGATCAAAGCCAAATCATAGTCATAGGTGGAATTGTAGAGAGGATGAGGGATGATTTCTTCAATTTTGAACCGCTGTGAGTCCTCGTCCTCGTCAGTAACTGACTCCTGGTCCCAACCGGACCCTTTCATAAAGCCCATTTCTCTAAATTTTTAAAACATAGGACATGCATTTTTGTCTGCAGATTGTGGACAGTAAAGGGCCCTGGAGCCCTGGAGCCCTTGAGGCAACCAACCAATGCAATGCAAAAATGTCGCTACCTACATACCCGAATTGTGCATCAGCTTTGGGTGCCCGAGCGTCTGTAAATTCGGTGGCGTCTAGTAACAAGGCGTGAATCAGAATTTCGTATTTGTCCTTTCTCTTCAACTTGGTTTCCTCCGTTGCCTTGTCGATGCTGGTAACACAATGGGCCGCTGCAAATAAATTATGGATTCAAATTGAATTGATTAAATTTTGATGAGATTCGATAAATTGTCCAGGAAATCTTGAAATTCAAGAATCTCGTCAAATTTTTATGACAATTTCGTCCCAATTTTCCTTAATTCTTCATAATGTATGTCTTTAAATTCATAGCGTTTGTTTTTACTAACCAGTGAGAATGAATTTGTTGTTAATGATGCTTCCGCCGCAACTATGTATATGCAAAACGTAGATTCAAGTCATTCACATAAAATTAAGGGATGCAGTCAACTTTTTAAATGTTTTTACGGATTTTCTAAAGAAAAACTGAGAAAATGTTATAGTATTTAAAAACACTGGCTGAACTCGACTATGGCCTTACACTGGCTTACGCGTGTTATTTTTCACCATGGCCGCTGAAACAAGGATAAATGATTGCATTTTTTTAAGCTTTGAAAGTATATCTATTATAAATTCATCACATTCTGGTTTTGATTTTGTTGATTATTACCCTTGGAAAAAAATCTAGTCACAAAATTTGATGAAATTTCGATACGATTTTGGTCGAAAACCTCATCAATTTTGATCAACTTTTGATGAGGTTTTCATGAATTATCATCAAACGCTCGTTAAAAATTGTAAACCTGGTCAACCTACATCAAATTTTGATGATATTTGATAAGATTTTTTCCTAACGGTAGTTAATTATTACCCTGCCAGGGGAACTCGGCCATTTTTGCTAAAGGTCAAGAGAATTTCAAGTTAAATGAAGAAAAGTACACAGTTTTTATGTAGAAATTGGCCAAAAACCGAAAATTTTAAAAACTTACCATCCTCGCCACCCACAATCCGATCCCCTGTATTAACTAGACCGCACACTAGACAAAAAATGGCATATTTTGGCAAACATTTAGGAAATCTCACAAAAAACTAATGCAAATGCTCGTAGGAAAGATTAATGAAGCCCTCAACATTATGTTGCATCTGCCTTACCACAATTTGGATCCTCAACGTTCGGATTTCCAACGTAAGGAAGAAAGTCGACTTCTTCCTCTATAAGAACTGTACAAAAAGTGTTCAAACGAAAGACCTTAATTTTTGGCACCTATTTTCGAAATTTCTTATAAATATTGCAAATTTTTGGTTCATATTTTCATACCATTTCTACCAGTCTCCGGGTTCTCTTCCTGCTCGGCACACGTTACGTTGCAGATAAAGCCCTTGGCGGGTGTTTTGCCCTGAAAGGAAATGTACAGGTCTCGGGCGCCCTTGCTGGCAACCTTGGGTTTGTCAAAGCCCGCCGAGCCACACACCTTGAACTCCCCGCCCACGGCATCACTGATTTTGAAGTAGTCGTCCTCACAGTCATCCGAGTCGGCAAACTCGATGACGGGACAGGTGACTTGAGGGTGACACAGGTTTGTTCCGAGGAACAGCCAGTAGCAGTCACTGTCCTCCGGAAAGTCGGATTTTCCATACTTGGGCGAAACTACCTTGGCCCACTTGATCTTTTCCACACTGTAAGTCCCTCCACAACTATCTGTAATGCATAAATAATGAATATTTTTCCAAAATTTGTTCCAGTTTCTTGCTTTTTTGGAATTTTGGAGCTGACGCTTCCGAAAAATCATCAAATGCTGTCCAAGCACTGATTCTGAATGACCATAATCAATAATATTAATTGACAATGACCTTTGTAGGCTCGCTTCACGCGCCCATGGTCGTCCAAAATCTCGTCAATGTGTTCCTCCGTATTTGCTAAATCCTATTTGGGGAACAAAGTCAAGAAAGAAAAACTTTAAAAACCCATTTATTCAAGAGTTTCGTCAGTCAACTTTTTTCAACTGATAAATTATGAATTAAAAAGTTGAAAATCAGAACGTTTGTTTTGTATTGTTGTTTTTATTTCGATGCTGGTAAGGATGATATTTTACCAAAAGAATAGAGAAAAGGACGCTCCATAGTAGTAGAGGAACAAAGTGAAAATGCATTATGTACTGATAAATGTAGTGTGTTCCAAGTTAAAATCTTAAAGGGATGATGCTAAATGCAGAAAAATAAAGTGTGACACACATTTCAATATCAATACAATGATCAAATCAATAATCAATGGTAACAGATGCCTACATACGTACATATGTATATGAACATAGGTAGTAGTCGAGTCATTGTATTGGCTGGTGAGGCCGATGACGAGGCTCATATTATGATGCCAACAAAATAGATGGTTAAATGTTAAATGTATTCATCATGTATCTACTTGGATTGATGCTTCAGATTGACGTTCTTGTCCTCTGTAAAGAAAGTGCAGTGCATGTATGTATATGAGTAATGAGTATGTAAGTACATAACGAAAATAATTAGTAAAATAAAAAGCAGTTCCTCTGAAATCAAAACAAACGATCGTCCTTACACTTCCTATAACTAAATAGTGAAGTAGGGGCATGATTTGCTAATACACGGATCTCTTTTAATGCGCTACATGCATATACATACATATTTAAAATATACCGTCAACATCAGTAGGTATAAAAACGGATTAATGAATGAATAATGGGTAATGGGATAGGGAATGATAAGATAAGATGCCCGTCACAGTTATCGCATTTGTGTGCTGTGGCTGTGACTTTGGGCTGCTGGTGTGTTAAACAGTTGCATTTTGTACAAACTTGAAACTTTACTGTATGTGCATATATTTCTGAATGGAGGCGAAACCGGTGAAAAACTTTGTCTAAAAATGTGATAAAATGTCTGAAAAATTAGCCAATTTTCAGCTAAATTATTCTGGAAAGTTTTGAAAAAAAAATTCTTTGCTTTCTCCGTAAAAATTCGATAATTGCCCAAAATAATTCCACTTGAAAAATCCCAGCTTTTCGTTTGAGATTCAGTTTCAATAGTTAACTATTTCACAGACTTGAACAAATTGTATTTTTTGCGTATTACTACGCAACTATTCGCAGTATTTATTATCAGTAATTTGTACAAAAGGTAAATAGTTTGTACCATGTACATTGTACATACACAGATATGTAGTAATTATGTATGATGTAACTTTTATTAACTAGTTCCTATTTCCTATATAAAATGTTAGTGAGAAAAAAATTCTAAGGCATTCTAGGTGATATACCACCGAAAAGAGGGGGTCAAAATCAGTCGAAACCCGTTTACACACGTTCAGGATCCTGCCATGACCCTTTTCTACCCACCCAAAGATGGGACCGCAACAAATAAACTTTTTCTATAAATGTTTATAGAAAAAAATTAAATTTGCTGTACCTTACTTTTGAAAATGTTTCCGAATTTTGTTTAAATTTTTTTGTCCGACCTTTTTTGGACCTCCTCCTTTCCGATAGTATGACCACCCCTGAAGGGCACTTGTTCTATTTATATTAGGCTTATTTACCCTTTAAAACGAAGCTCACAACAACGGCAACCACACAGAACAGGGCATCAATGGCGGTCGTGGCATAGAAAAAATTGGGTACACTATCACCACCAATGGTAGAGATATACCGGTACTCTTGCTTAAAATGAATGCTGATCGAGAAGCAAATGATGGACAAGACGAAAACCACAGCGTGGATTCCACGCCTAAGGTGTTAAAAAAGAAAATTTTAAACTACATTTATCAAAACACATCGTCAAACATCAAACATACATAATATGTCAATGTATCGTCCTGTACTGTTGCATTGTTATTAAGTACGTTATAAAATATTAGTAAGTACTAAGTAATAAAAATTCGAAAACTACTTGCCAAATCGTATTGTAACCCGTCTGCAAGCAGAAAATCAAAAACGATTGTGCAATTGATTTTTTCATAGAAATTAGAAATGTTCACCGAACCATTAGGCCCTAATCTTGTCACAAAATCTCATGAAATGACAAATCGAAAATCTTATCAATTTTAATCAACTTTCGATGACATATCATAAACATCTCATCGAAAGTTGTCAATCTTGTCATATCTCAAGTTTTCATGAGATATGGGCAATATTTAAAAACATTACATTAAAAGATGTGAATCGAAAAACAGTCGTAAAATGAAGGGGTATTACTTGCATATCCTTACAATTTGTATAACAATGAAAATTCCAAAGATGATCTGGACAATCGAAGCGACAATTCCAAGTGCCGAAGCTGCCATGGCCGCTTTCACAGCCGAACAACTGTGCTGATAAAACATCGAATTGCAAGCCCCGAAAAGAAACTCGTTTCTGTTGTCATAGGAGAACCTGATGTCACGGAGGAAAAAAGCACTGGCGATCATCAGGAGGAATCCAACAACCTAAATGTTTTTCGAAAAAAGAGTTATTAGAGGTTATATATTTTTATCGTGTACGGTTTGGCCTAATTCCTTGAGCAAAGATTAAAACCATAGAATTTCGATAAATTGTAATCTTACGATGGATGTTCCAGTCAATATTTGGGGAGTACTAATGTACGGCATTTTAGGGCGTATCAAAATGTAAAAAAATCAACAATAGCAAAGTTCCGACTCGGAATCAGAAATGGCTCACTTTTAACTGTAAACTACAATTAGCTGAAAGTTAAAATGAAATTCAGATCCAAGAGGACTGCTGTCCCGGATGGATTAATGAATGAAATCAATTATAGTAAACCCTCCACTCTGTAATACATACTTTGAAACTTGTGTGCGTATGTACTTGGTAGTACAAATTTTAGCAATATGACTGTTACATAATGCTAAATCGGTGCTTATCACTGTCTGCTTTTGACTCGTGTCACCCTGAATTTCCATCCATGCATGTTGCGGTTTATTGATTACTGATTGCATATCTAGCTAGTATTTGTTTTCGATATTCTAATTATGGACAAAAGATAACGGAAAAATCATCCACTCATCCTCTTGCTCATACATCATGTAGATATTATAGATGAATGCTGTGTGTATGATGTCATTTGTGGCGCAATGACAAAAGCTGCGATGCCATGAATTTCTTCAAAAGTTGTCGGAAAACAACAAATGTAAAAAAATTATGTTCCATTATTTCCCGGTCCAAAATCCCAAAGTTGGAATTTTACACCATTGCTTTTTTATAAGCAATAAGTAACGATAAAACTAGATCGAGGTGAAAAATACAATATTTTGTGCAAGCTAATTTGTGAGCAAGCAGACGTTTGAGAGTATTACTACGCGATTATGCGAAGTATTTATTATCAGTAATTTGTACAAAAGCAAGTAGTTTGTTCTGCCATAGACTTGGGCCCGAATACATAGTTAGTATTTTTATAAACTATTCCCTATACGTTCTATTTAATTAATTTTTTTGCTTATTTGTCCTTTAAAACGAAGCTCACAACAACGGCAACCACACAGAACAGGGCATCGATGAAGGTCATTGCATAGAAAAAATTAGGCTCACTCGCACCCTTCGAGCCATAGTATTTTTTAAAATGAACGCCGATGGAGAAGCAAATGATGGACAAAACGAAAACCGCAGCATGGATTCCACGCCTAAGTTGTTAAAAAAGAAATTACAATTATTAAAACACACCGTCAAACAGTATTAAAAAGGTCAATGTATCTACCTGTACTGTTGTATTATTATTCAGTACGTTATAAGTTATAAAATATTTTGAAGTAAATTCTGTTTTAATAATTCGAACGTTACTTACCAAATTGTATTGTAACCCTTCTGCAAGTAAAAAAATTAAAGAATATCGTAATCATGGATTTTTTCATCGACGGTAGAATTATTCACCGAAATATTTTGAAATACTACATTAAAAATTGTGAATCGAAAAATGTAATACTTGCATATTGCATATCCTTACAATTTTTATAACAGCAAAAATACCAAAGCTGATCTGCACAATCGAAGCGACAATGGCAAGTGCCGAAGCTCCAATGGCCCCTTTGATAGCTGAGCAATGTTTGTTCGAAACCTGAGTAACTACTTGATGGCAAACCCCCATAGGTTTGTTTCTGATGTCATAGGCGGGCTTCACGTAATCGAGAAAAACAGCACTGTGGACCATCAGGAGGATTCCAACAGCCTGAATTTTTTTCGAAAAAGAGTCATCAGAGGTTAGGTAATATTTATATATACACTGTTTCACTTAATTCCTTAAAAGATTAATCCCCAGAGAATTCCAAAAGTGTGTAAACTTACGATGGAGGCTCCACTCAATATTTGGGACGTACTAATGTTCGGCATTTTTAGCCTTCAGGTGTATCAAAAATACAAGAAAAAAGGCCGGAGTTCCGACTCAAAATATAAAACGGCTCACTTTAAGTGTAAAGTTTACACTGTAAACTACAATGAGCTGTAAAACGGAAAGTGAAAATGATAACCAGATCCAAAAAAACTGCCACCGTCGATGGATAAATGAATGAAACCGATTAGACCAACCTTCACTTTGTTGTATCTGCAATGTATATGTACTGTGATACTTTGCAGCGTATTTACTATGTTGTCAGTAGGCGTAGAGATATTATTAGCAGTATTTTTGGTACATAATACATAATACCGAATCAGTGCTTATCACTGTCTGTTTTTTACTATTCTCACCCTGAATTTCAATTCAAGCATAATGCGGTTAAGTGATTACTGATTGTCTGTCAAGCTAGTATTTGTTTTAGATATTCTAATTATGGACAAAAGATAGCGGAAAAATCATCCAGTAATCCTCTTGCCCATACACCATATACACAAATTATGTATGAATTATGAATGCTGTGGCGCAATGACTATAGCTATGATGGCACGTTTTTCTTCAAAAGTTGTCGGAAAACCGACGAGTGAATTTATATATTCCATTATTTTCCTGTCCAAATTCTAGACGTTGAAGCTTTACATCATAGTTGCTCTTTTCTAAGCAATTAGCAATGATAAAACTTAAGTATTTATTATCAGTAATTTGTACAAAAGCAAGTAGTCTGTTTTTCGCTAGACTTTGGCCACAATACGTAGTAAATACTATGGGTCGATGTCTATGTAATATATATATATATATATATATATATATATGTACAATATACAGTAGAACTTTTATTTAAATAATATTTTTGCTTATTTATCCTTGAGAACGAAGCTCACAACAACGGCAACCACACAGAACAGGGCATCAATGAAGGTCATTGCGTAGAAAAAGCTACTCTCAGTCTCAGTGCCGTAGTATTTTTTAAAATGAATGCCGATCGAGAAGCAAATGATGGACAAAACGAAAACCGCACCATGGATTCCACGCCTAAGGTTTTATTAAATAAATTACATGTTTAAACTATATTTAAACAGATCGCCAAACAATTTTAAATAGGTCTTTGGCATTTTTATTGAGTAGGTTATAAAATATTGGTAAGTTAATGCTATGTTAATTGTAATAATTCGAACATTACTTACCAAGTTGTATTGTAACCCTTCTACAGGTAGAAAATCAAGAAATATTGGTGATTACTAGGTTTTTCATAGAATGATCCGAAATATTGTGATATGCTACATGTAAAAATGAGATTGGAAAAAAATCCGTAAAAATGTAAAATGAAACGACAATTAATACTTGAATAGCCTTACAATTTTTATAACAGCGAAAATTCCAAAGAGGATCTGGACAATCGAAGCGACAAGGCCAAGTGCCGATGCTCCCATGGCCGCTTTCACTGCCGTACAACCCTCTGTAGAAACTTGAATTATGGGTGATGTATAGCAAACCCCAATACTTATGAGCGAAATTCCATTATTTCTGTTATCATAGATGGGCTTAATGTAATCGAGGAAAACAGCACTGGCGACCATCAGGAGGAATCCAACCACCTTAATTCCCCCCCAAAAATGGTTATTAGAGGTTTCACGGTTTTGCCTAAGTTCTTGAAAGATTAAACCCAGAGAATTTTGAAAAATAATTGTAAACTTACGATGGAGGCTCCAGTCAATATTTGGGGAGTGGTAATGTTCGGCATTTTCAAG
>JAQIVE010003066.1:0-17918 GCA_034698285.1 Sminthurinus bimaculatus | reverse complement strand
ACTCAGAAAAAGATCTGTTTTTGGCCTGCCTGAACACGGTTACATACTTTAACAATTTTGAAAAAAAGGAAAAGGATGAAATTTGGCGCCAAAATTCAAATTCCCCGCAAGTTTCTGTTCGAAAGTACATAATCCGTCGATCCGTCGATCCATCAAAAAATTACCACATTTTCCCCAGCTGACCATAAAAATCCATAGAATTATTTAAAATGGTAGCAAATTTCAATTCAACAGAATGCTGACTAGATTTTGGCCGAATTTTCGGCACAAAGTTTCAACTACCTTGTTGAATTTTTTTTCCGGTCAAAGTTTGACCTTAAAGTGTGTGACCACATGACGTTAAACATTAAAACGGTCTTTTTTCGTGGTACACCACCAGAGGTTTACCCCAGGGTTTTGGTAGTCACCGAGGTTTCCAAGAGTTGAACTTGTCCTCTAATTATGGAGCACCCTGTATAATATTAATAATAATAATAGTATTGTATTTAAATATATTGTAGACAAACAGTATAATAAAATAATGTTAAATCGTCATAAATTCGGAATGTTCCCAGACTTTATGATTTGGGCTGCGGGAAAAAGTTTTCAAGACTTTGGGAATTTATTTATGTATTTATTTTTTACTTACATACATACTTACTTACTTACTTATGTACAAAATGCTTTTGGTTTTGCCTTAAACTTTAAACCCCAAACTTTGGTTTTATTTTTTATTACACATGCATATCGCAAAACTAAAACAAAAAATAGGTTTCATGTATGTATATGTGATTCTATGTAAAATTGTATAATGTAATAAATGACGTGATATTAAGTATTATATAATTATTTAGGTAGTATGAGGCAGATTGCATAATAATAAGTCGACGACATCATATTATACACACAATATTGCACATACATTTAATACCAACAATCCACAACAAAGAAAGGTGATGATGATTGCAGTAAATAATAAACAATGTCTGGTTATGGTATACATACTAAAAGCGTAATTTCCGCTTTTAGTATACTTACTTATATACATAAATAAAATAATATATTACGTATGTATTTTTTGGCCCTGTCCTGTGGACCAAACCAAAACCAAAAGCAAAGTAAGTAACAAAGTAAACTAAACAAAATTTGGTTGGATTTTATGACGCATTTGCTCAGTGTCCAAGTCCAAGTCGAGCCGAGCACAACCAGACACAGAACACAGAACAGAGTCTTTCAGTCAGAACAGCATCAGCAACAGGAGCAACATTATTATTTTGTGGTAAAACATCTTACATTCAATTTCAAATTCACTGTCAGATTACACATCACACATCACACATAAAACACACACATAAAACATTACACAGCTCACATCTCACCCTTCAGCTTTTATGTCATTCTTCTATCTCTCTTTTGTGTATTTACGTACCTGCTCAAATTTTACTCAAGTTTAAGTCCTTTCTTTTGTTCCCATTGTTGTTCTTGTCCTCTCACACATTTTACACTGTATCTATGTATACATACTAAAACAAGGTGAGCTCGTACCAGGTTTGCATGTCCGTTGGCTGTGTTGTGATTCACTCATTCAATCTGTAAAGTTTACTGAGGAGTGCACAATTTTTTTTCTGAGGGAAATTGAGAGTGATTTTGTCTGTTTTTTGTGCCTTGTTTTTCCAGCGAAAATAAAAAATCCACAGACGTGATCAAGGATTAAGTTTGTTTCAATCGATACATACATCAAGTATTCATCCGGTCCAGGGAACAATCAGTCGAGTCATTACATATTTAAATAAAGAATCAAGTATCTTTGGCAGGATGCAGCTCGGGATTGGCGTTGCGGTTCTGCTGGTGAGAAAACAATTTTTTTAGTCTTGGTTTTTTTCTAGACATTTTTTTTGTCGTTTTGGGGAGTAGGCACGTACAATTTTTTGAAAGTTTGCGGGTGTAAATCAATAAATAAATAAATAAATAATCAAGGATGGAGGGGGAAAAGTAAAGTGCTGGGGAGCCGGCAAAACTTTTGATAGGGAATTTTCATCCGGGACATTTCTATTTAGATAATTTATGTAAAATTATGTCAAATCTCATGAAAATTTGATGAAAATTTTAAATGAAGATTTCAAAGAGAAACAGAATTTTTTTCCCATAAAAAACCTGGCCTTGTTTCGATCGAATTTTGATAAAGTTTGCAGAGATGTCGAAAACAAAAATTACTCTCAGAAAAAAATCTTATCAAATCTCATGAACATTTTATGAGATTTGACAAGATTGACAATTTTTGACGAGGTTTTGATGGCATTTCCTCAAAATCTCATCAAAAGTTGATCAAAGTCGAGATGAAGATCGTGTTAAAATTTCATGCGATTTGTACACAAGATTTTTCTCTAACGGTATGTAGATTGAATTTCATGAAAATTTGGTGAAATGACATTGATGACATAATACAAAGTATTGTACGAGATGCTTTGGTAATTCAAAAATATCTCGGCTTTCTTGACAAAATTGAAAAGATTTTCGACCAAAACGCTGGCGAAATTTTAAGACAATTTCCAAAACCAGATATTTTGCCGAGGGATTTTTAACAAAATATCACAAATTTTGAACCAAATTTGAGACTTTCGATCAAATGAAAATTCAAAGATTTACAAATACGAAGCCGAATTTTTTCAAAGGACATATTTAAAATTAGAATTTTTCGACTTTATTTTACAATGCTGTAGTAAGATCGTTAAAAACGTCATTTTTAATTGTTTTCCCATTTTTTGGATTTTTTTTGGACAATTTTAAATCAAAAAAATATTTTTAGACCCTTGTGAAAATTGTTCTTCTTGTAAATCTTACTGTGCGCACATTTGCATTTTTAAAGATATACAAAAATTGATGGCAAAAAATGGCATATTGCCAATTTTGGCTGGATTATAACATTTCCCCCAAAATTGCAAAATCTGTGCCAAGCCGAAAGCAAAGCAAAACGCACAAAAATGTGAGGACAAGATGAGAAAATGTGAAAAACAAGTCACCTGGAAACATTTCCGGAAATATTGCCAAGCGCCTTTGTGAAAATGCGGAAAGGTGTTAATTAACCACTGTGTACTGTGATCTTTTGTTTGCTCAAAAACATGCAAAGTTACAAACAAGCCGCCGTGAATAATAATAATTTATAATTTGTGAATATTATTAAGGAGGCAGGATTACATGTATTTTTGTCACGCTGTTTTGTCCCTTTTAACGTGCTAATCACCGTGACAATCACGTCATTAGCATAAATCATTAGGGATAATATACATAGCAGGATATAACATTATCTAACCATTGCTGTCTTTAATAATCCGGAAACACATTGTTGACGTTGACGTTGACGTTGCCACCATCCACCGAGTCAACTTAAACTCGTCATTTAAACTTAAACATCAAACAGAGCGTATAAATTCTAATTTATCGAATTAAATAAGATTCCGGGAACGCTCCGAGGCACATTTCTGGGAACATTTCCGGAAATCTTGAAAATCAGCAAAATTGCTTCCGCCCTCTTTAAAATGACAATCTTTAGTAAAAAATGCTCCAGTTTTCTGTAGATTTCGCTTAATTGGCCCATTTTCGTCTTAATTTACATTAATTACCTCATTTTAATACAGGAAGTAAAAAAATGTCCTCAAGTCAGATTAAATCTCGTCAAAATCCACGCATGACAAAAAATGGCAAACAGAGCACAAAAATGTTGTGCAAATATTGTATTACACATGCAAAAAATTAAGAGCTTAACGTTTCCGGCAAAAATGTGTGCGCGAAAAGACGAAATTTTAATGCAAGTTAAGCCTCTGCTCTGATAAAATTATGCGAAATCGAAATCTGACCACAAGATGAAAATTTTTACCGCATTATTAAATTATCAGATTTTCCTTTTGAAAAAATGCGCAATTTTATTTATTTATGCTTTACGTCAATCAGCCTTGATTTTGACCCTCTTGGAGTTTAAATTTGAATCGCTATTCAAACTGAATTCTGTAAAATGGGAAATAAGTTGAATTGTCAACATAATAGTCAAACAATAGTCAAATTTCCGTCGTTTATTGTCCAATTTGGATAAAGAATAAAGAAAGATGTGGAAAAACCCTCAGCAGTAAAGTGAGCAGAAATTAAATTAAAATAAGAGGCGCGAAGGCGAAATTTCATTGATAACATTTTTAACGCTGCTAAATGTGAGTTGAACTCACAAGTCGTGAAATATTGTCACGTTTCATGGCTTCCTCAAATTCATGATTCATGATTCATGATACAAGAGTCAACTAACCTTGCTGCGAGCCAAGCTAAAGTCAAGAGTCATCCAAGTGTGAGATACGCACCGTGCGGTCTCCGTCCTAAGATTTAATCGCCTTTTATCTTAGATTAATAGTATACATACAAATAAATACAAAAAAATATTAGGAAATTAACATTTCTTCCTCAATTTTAAACTGCAGTTCCGTTTAAAGAGTTTTAGTTTTTAACTACACTTTAACAATAATTAGAAAAGAATCTTTTTAAAAGTTGCAGAGATTTGAGGAGATTTCCTTGGTATATGTACAATGTACAATGTACATATTATGTACATATGTTGTGAGTAAATTTTAATGATGAGAATTTTTTGGCGGTTTTCCAGGCGCTGGCGTGCATAGCGGGGAGCGAAGGGAGTCCACAGAGGGGGGTCAAAGAGGGTTCAAAAGGTAAAAACAAGGAAGCGGTGGAGACTTTGGACTTGAAAACGGCGGCCCAGACGCCGAGAAAGTCGGTGAATAAAAACGGCGGGAGGAAAGAGAAGGAAGAGATTGAGAGCTTCTCGATTAAGGAAGATACAAACGATGATGATGGCAAAACACATGGCGTGGAGGACTTTGGAAACTTTGGTACGGGAAAAGCGTGTTTTTTGGCTTTTTTGAATAAAAAACCGGAAAATTTGAAATTTTTGGCTTTTTTGAATAAAAAACCGGAAAATTTGCAATTTTTTGTTTATTTCGAAATAAAAAGTGGGCATTTTGTAATTTTTAGCTTGCTTTGAATAAAAAACCGGGATTTTAGCCATTTTTAGCTTTTTTCGAGTAAAAATCGAGATTTTTGCCATTTTTAGCTTTTTTCGAATAAAAAGCGGGATTTTTGCCATTTTCAGCTTGCTTTGAATAAAAAACCGGGATTTTTGCACTTTTTAGCTTAATTCGAATAAAAAACCGGAATGTTTGCCATTTTTAGCTTTGGTTTGAATTACAACCCGGTCTTTTTGCCATTTTTAGCATTTTTCGAATAAAAAATCCGGATTTTTGCCACTTTTAGCTTTTTTCGAACTAAACCCAGAATTTTTGAAATTTTTAACTTTTTTATACAACTTGGAACTTTTGAAATTTTTAGTGTTTTGCGATGAAAAAACCCGAAACTTTGCAATTTCTAGCTGATTTTGAATAAAACCCGGAAATTTTGCAATTTTTAGCTGATTTTGAATAAAACCCAGAATTTTTGAAATTTTGAAAAATTTTCAATTTGTACTTTTAAAGGTTCACAACAGCAAGGAACCCCTCAATTTATAAGTCAGGGGGAGAGTCCTTATACAGGGGGTGAAGGAATTTACCCAAATACCTATTCAGGGAGCCCTCAATACATCCCGAGTGGACAATTCCAAGGAGGTCAGTTTTCCCAAATCCCTATTTCACAGGGTCAACCCGGACAGTTTTCTCCCGGACAATTTAGTGGAGGTAAAATATTTTTGGCGGATTGTTTTTTTTCCAAATTTTGAGATTTATTTTAAAAATGAAACACTTTTTTGCTTAAAGCCGGTATTAGTGCGAATCAACTTGCTGGAGGCCAACAGTTTGACGGAAGATTCAGCGGGGAGGGCCCAACCACCACCGGATTTCCCATTGTGTCCCAAGGGGCCAGGTCTCAGTTTTCGGGCAATGGTCAGATTCAGGCGGGACCTGGACCTCAGGTGTTAAGTTCCGGGGTCAACAATGGTGATGGAACCTACACGCCCAGCGTTGAGTTGGACGGATTTAGCGAGGATAATGACGAGGTATTATCAAATTTTGGTAAAATAAACTTTTTAGGGGTTTCAAAAACGTGATTTTTTAAATTGGTTTTCCTGATTTTTTGAAATTTGAAGGACGGCTACGTGGACGCTTTTCCCCAGAGAGACGCCCAGGCCCAGAAAGACGCCCCGGTTGTAAAGACTCCCCAGGGAGTTCGACTTGGAGGTCCCCAAAACGCTCCTGGACTAGGGGGCAACATTCAGTCAATTAGGGCTCAACAAGGTCTCGCGGGACCTGGACCAGCGGGACAAAATGCCCTCAGGATTCAAAACAATCCCACTCTTCAAGGTCAGGGTCAAATTGGATCTGTGCCCGGAAGCAACTTAACCCCAGAGCAACTCCAGACTCTGTATCAACAGGGAGGGATCCCTGTGGGCCCTGGAGGAATTCCCCTTCAAGGGGGTCAATTCGGTCAATTTGGGGGACCTGGAGCTGGGCAATTCAATCCTAATGGAGGATTTCAGTCGGGTCAATTCGGACAGGGGCAGTTTAACCCAGGCTCTATTCAATCTTTCAACGGGATCCAAGGGCTCCAGGGTCAGGGTCAGGGTCAAGGTCAATTTTCACCCCAGGGCTTCAACCCCAACGGACCTCAACAGTTTGGTCAATTCAACCCCAGTCAATTTCAACAGGGACCTCAATCTCAATTTTCACAAGGGCCCCAATTCTCACAATTCCCCATTCAACAGGGGCCAGGTCAACAGTTTAGCCAAGGAAGTCCAGGTCAAGGTCAGGGGATCAGTGGGCAAAGTCTCGGGGGTCAAGGGGGTCAACCTCCATTTGTTCAATTGCCAGGTTAGTTTTTTTTTCAAAAACATGAAAAGCTCGGTTAAAAACGCAAATTTTGGAAATTTTAACCCTTTTAAAACTTGTGATTTTCATTATGATTTAGGTGGAATTTTCCCCCAGGGTCAGCAAATCTCATCAAGCCCACAGTTCACCTCCCAACCCGGTCAAGGTCAACCCGGTCAATCCGGACCAGGCGTTAGTCAATTCCAGGGTCAACAGGGCATTTCCCCGTTTGGGCGCCCTCAATCTTTTAACGGACAGCAATTCACCTCCACCCAGAATTTCATCCCTGGCCAACAAGGAGGTCAAATCCCTCCCCAATTTTTGCAAGGAGGCGGTGGGCAGTTTGGAGGTCAACCCGGAGTTCCCGGACAGTTCTCCAGTCAAGGGATCCAGTCAGCCAACTTTCCCTTTGACTACAACGGCGGTGGTTTTGGCGGGCCCTTCGGAGGTCCCCAACAATTCGGAGGTCAACCTGGTATCCAGGGAGGTTTCCCCGGAGCCGGGGGATTCCAGGGTGGTCAAATTCCCGGGGGTCAATTCCAAGGTCAAGTCCAGGGTGGAGGTGGAGCCGGGGGTCAAGGGTCCCAAGGAGGTCAGGGTCAAGGGTCATCCAACGGCTTGAGGGCCGTTCTATTGAGTGGCGAGAACCGCGGAGTCATTTCTGGACAAGATGAAGCTGCCAAAGCCGGGGAATCGTCAAAGGCCGCCGGCGAAGAGAAGAAGTCTGCATAAAAATTTTGAAATTTTCAAAATTTAATGTGCAGTTTTTAAAAATTTTATTTTTATCCCCAAAACCAGTCTTATAATAAATAAACATATTATGAAATATTATCCACAGATATTATTTTTTGTTGTGTACAAATGATGATAAATATTAAATATACTATAAATTATTCTTTCTACACTTGCAGTCCATAAAATTAAAATAATTATTTACGTATTTAAAAAACGACTATTTAACTGCTAAATAAAATCAAACGACCGTCAATGTACATTTTTGAGAGGCTATTTTTTGGAATAAAAATGGAGAGCAGAATTTTATTTGGAAAATTTTGACTAAAATAAAAATAGAAAATATCAGAAAATCGAAAAAAACCGAGTATATACACACTGCATGTAAGATATTTAGTCGGAATTTTGAATAATTTCATTTTTTAATGATTGAATTTTGTATAAAATACGTGAAAATGAATTTTTGTGAATGGACGAGAGTAATTCTGTGATTTTTACTTGAATAAAAGCCAACAAGCTGAATGATTGTCTGAAAAAAATGCTCAATTTTAATTTTTTTTTTTGTATTTTCGTACCTTTTCATATTTAAATTTTAAGCGGGAGGTTTTAAAACTATTTTTTCATATTGTACATTTTTTGCATCAATATTTGCTAGAATGCATTTTACAACAGATTTTTACTAAAATGTTCCCTTAATACTGCAATTTTGCCCATAGTTTTGCAAAAGCTACAATTGGCAAGTCTACTAAAGCAAAATATTATGTAACGTGTGAGTGGATATTACGAGCAAAGTTTATGCAAACAATGTTTCGAGTGCATGCAAAATTTTACCCGGGTGCTTTTCTTCGTCTTTTGGTCACAGACGTAAAATGACCCTTTTGTCCACAATTAATTGCTGGCTTTTCATAAGTACCAAACAATAATTTCTACTTGCGATTGGAGCAGAATTTTTTTATGCACAATCACAAAGGCAACAGGACATGAACTTTTGGCGAATTAAATAAAAAAGAATGCAAAAGTTTGCTAAAATACCAAATACGTATGTACAAATACATACACCCGTCACGTTTTGTGCATCCAGAAAATTGCACAAAGTAAATATTTTGCCGGCAACTTTTGTCACCGAAAATAGCACACTTATTGTATCTTTTGTTAAACTCCGAGATTCATGAATGCAGAAAATATTCAACACGAAATTCGGAGAGAAAACGAAATTTATTTTACCCGGCTCACGCCAATCGTTTTTTCACTTTCATTAAAGTGACCCGAGAGGATGGAAAAAGGTCGCGCGGAATCCTTTCCCCCGAAATCCGAATCTGCATCATGTACATCAAAGCCCGTATTATTTTTGCGGGTAGTCTTCTAGTTTTGACTAATTTGATTGCTGGACTACCCGCAATCGAATTTGGGTCCGAATTTTCAGTTTCTGAAAAAAGGTCACCCATTGACAACTTTTTGACCTTTTTTCCATCCGCCAACATTTTTTACCATCAACTTGAACTTGATGGCGACGAAAATTCAAAGGATACTTTTTTCCCCGCCAAAACGTATTTTCCGGTAACCCGGACGAGAATGAGCTGCCGTCGGGTAAATAATGGCTCAAAAACCGGGTTTTGCCCCCGGTGGACTGACACGGGACGATTGAGGTCACTTACCCGGTTTCGGTTTGTGGACAACACGGCCGTCCACTTTTTAGATGGCGGTGGGAAAAATTCGGAAGTTGATGAGCTTCCGTCTCTTTTGTCTACTTTCCTGATGCTGGAAAAGGAACGAGGAGCAAGTTTCCAAGTAAATGTTCTCCGGGATTTTTTAGTCGTATTGACCTCATCAAGGTCAAGGTTCAGGTCAACCATCGTTCTTAAAAAATACAAGAGAGTCCTCTGCCGAATTCCGGAGAATTCGGTGGAGCTGGATGTGAATTCCGGGAGTATTTTTGCCATCAAACTGTTCCTCCGGAAGCAGAAGCTGTATTTCGGTTCCTCCCGGGTCAAAGTTGACCTCACAGCAGTTCGGCCCGGGTAAATTAAAATTATTACGGTTCATTAAGTAGTTTGGTAATGAATTAAAGGCAAAAAATTATGAAGAGTTAACCGGATATTTTTAGGGATATTTTTAAACTTGAGCGGGAGATTCAAAAAGCCCGGGAGAAAATTCCTCGGGGTGACCTTTACTTCCGATATGACACCGGAGACGGACGGCGGGACGTCAAAAATCTTGCCAGGGCAACTGTCCGGACAGTTTTACACCCCCGATTCGGCTCCTTTTACCGAGTCCTTCTAAAGTTGGAGCAAGAGATTGTGGGTCACTTAAATGTGACCTTCGTGCCCCATAGATCTAAGGAGGGGGCGGATGACCCCCTGGAGAAATGGGGCGACTACTGTTCCTTCATCCACATTCACTGCTCCGACTGCAACTCCCTGGACGACATTGAGATGTACGACGACTGGGCCAAAACTGGTGACCTCAGCTTCTCCATAATGTACGCCACCGAGTCGTTTGACCCGGACCAGGTTGACCTCGGGTCGATTTTGACCCCGCTATCCGGAGAATGGGCGGGGCTCCTTCTCGTCCCCTTGGGCATCGGTGTCGCGGCTATTTTCCACCTCATTTATAGGCTTGGTGTATCAGGCGCCATTTTGTCCATCATGGCCCCGTTTTTGGGGCAGGCGGTCAAATTCCCCCGGTTGACCTCACCCTCTGACCTCAAGAAGAAAAAAGGTCGCAAGCTCCCCTACGGATGGTTTTCGGTTCTCTGGGTCATTTTTGGGTTCCTCCTTGGCCAATTTTATCTAAGCGAGTTGAGGAGCAACCAGCTTTTTCCGCATGTGGACGAATCCGAGGTCACTCTGAATGACCTGGTGCGAGCAAACTTCAAATTTGCCGACGCTCAGCATCCGGGAACCGGAAGTGAGATTTACAAGACGTTGAAGGCAAATCGGCTCAGTTTGCGGGGAAATTCGGAGCAAAAACCAGGTGGAGGTCAAAGGTCACAGGTCACCATATCCGACGCGAGTTCCCTGCTAGTTGACCGGTGGAAAACGGGTCGCCGGAAAAAGCGGGAGAAGCTGGCATATCTAATCTACTCTCATGACAAGGACGGCTACTCCGCCCTGATGCCCTTGTTGACCCGGGATTCCAATTCTCACTATCACTTGGTCCGGAAGCAGGTCAACGCCGCCCCCCTGCTCGTCGTTTTTTCCGCCCCAAACCTGGGGGTGATGACCACCTCTTTTCGGGGAATTTGGACCTCCGGCATTTACACCTATTGGCTGAAGATCGCCCATTTTGTGGCCCGAGCCCCGGTCAGCCGCTGGCTAGATTTGCCCTCGCCCCCCTTTTGGACCAAATTTTACCAGGACCGGAACCTGGACATGCGGAAGGCCCAACTGCCCACCATGGAAAACAGTTTGCTCAAGTCCCTGGCCTACTTGTTTCTCATTGGTTCGGCCTCCGCCCTCGTCTCCTTCATTTTTTTAGAGCTCCCCTTTTATTTTCGATGCATGAAAAATTTAAAATTTCAGGATGCATTTTGTAAAATTTGGCAAAAAGGGGTCAAGTTTTTTAACAAGAGGGGTCAAAAATAAGAGTGACACATTGTCAAATTTCGCTTTATTTATTGAAAAAATGTTGATTTTTATTTGCAATAAAAAAATAAATACACGGTAAAGGTACAAAATTTTGAGGTCAACACGGACCGGATGCCCGGTGACCCAGTAGGAGCTGCCCACTTTCAAACTTGCGGCCGCACCCGGGACACCATCGACACTCCGGGTTGACGGTCATCCCGTGGTTCTCATATTGATGACTGACTAGCTGAGATGGCTTGGAAAATTTTGCCCGGCAGAGTTCACACGTGACCTTGACCCTTTTTCGATGGGCCATCTGACCTTGACCTCGGCCTTGACCTCGAAGAATGGTCCCTTTTTTCGGTCTGCTTTTGATTCTGCTTTCGTGTTCCCCGGCAAAATCGTTCGTGCTTATGTTGAGATCACAATTGAGGTAGTTGGGCCGCACTTTTATTGCCCAGAGGTCACCACCGTGACCTGTGACCTCATCCTTGGATATCAAACTTGGGGTCGGACTAAAAGTTTCCGGAGAGATCAGAGGCTCACAACAAATTTCTTCCACCTGCTCTTCTTGCTTTTTGATGACCTGGGTTTTGACCTTTTTCACCTGACCTTTAAGGTCACGAAGTGACTGCACCCGTTGAAGTGTTTGGAGTCTACGGAGGAGCTGGAGCTTGTGGAGGTTGACGTGTTTTCGAAGCTGCCCGTGGTCCAGGGTCGCGAGGCACAGTTCACAAACAAAGACGAGATTTTCAATGGGGATCGTTTGCAATATTTGGTCCATTGAGAAAAAAAGCGCGAGCTGATGAGTTCAAAGCAGTTTTAACCAACGCCAGCAAACGAGAACTGACGATGGATTGGAAATGAAAACATGGGCTAAAAACTCACCGTTTTGTGTGTAACGGCGCAGTTAACTTAAGCTAGACATAACCGACACACTTAAATAATATTGAGTCGCATAAAATGGGGATATCGAGAGTGAGAGCGAGTCAAACAGGCGAAAGAGAGAGTTGACTTGAGTTGAGTTGAAGGTCGTCCTTTTGCCAACAACGCAGTTTGGGCTTTTTCTACGTCGCACTTTTAGGCACGTTTATGTTTTTGGTGTCTGTATATATACAGAAAACAGAGCACGTACGAATTTACGTTATGCATTCTAAATGTATTTATACACATGCGGTTCATTTTCTTCTGCTCCTTCCTTCCCTAAAATTTCACGACTTTTTGCCTTGAATTCGGTTGGATTAGATGAAAATGCGTAAATGCCCGATTAGTGATCGTCGGGACGAGACTTTTTTTAGTCCCGGAATTTCCTTGGCTTGCCGGGATTTTTTTTCACGATCCCGACCATTTCGGGATTGGCAGATACATAGCATTTTGTATTGGTCGATTATTGTACTTTCAAAAAATTATACCGACGCTAATTGTGGTCGGATTTGGACTTTTTATATGCCAAACGGCCGCTACAGCCACGATCCTTCCTTGACCCGCTGTGGATCCACCTCCGAGTGCTCGTTGAGGCGCTATTGAGGAAAAATCCCGGATTTTCACCTTTTTTCAAGGGTACAATTCTTCTAAGTCCATAATGGACTTTATGTTGACATGGTGAATTTGATGCAAACTGCTGTTTTGAATTGATAAGTTTTAAGTCTCAATTATCTCAACAGGCATCGAGATATCCCTTTTTAGACATTGGAATCCCGGGACCAAAAGAAACAAGCAATCCCGAAACTGTTTCGGGCGGGATATCTCATCCCGACGATCACTAATTATAAATATGAGATGTATATGAGATAAAAATAATTGGAAATACACACTTGTATAACATTTTCATTGGGATTCTTGACGTCAGGACCAACCGACCATTGGAAAAGTGGGCTGAAGCCAAACTCGATGTGCAGAAACTCAAGTTTTTCCTGAAGTGTGGAACAGTTGTCTAATTTCGTCGAAATCATGGCCAAGATTTTGTGATTATAATCATCGTCTGGATTTTTGGAAGGCTTCTCCGTATAACGTTCATTTGCCGGAGCATTAACTTGGCTGTTTCTATCTTGACATTCTGCGAGACACGACCGGAAAAAAGTTTTAGCCTTTTCCTTTGCATCTCCAGGATTTTTGCTCCGGCTCTTAGTAGGAGTTGTATCTGCAAGGTTTAGTCAAGGAAAAATCTGTTTTGGTCATGAATACAACACACACACAATACGTTTTGCATGCTATTGCTTAATTTTGTTCCCGAGTTTTTAAAAAAAATTAAAAATATTCTTCGCTTACCCGTCGGCAGTAGCAGCCTGATAATCTCTCGGCCGTGGGAGATTTCCAAGTCATCAAATGGAGACAACGTTTTGTTTTGGCAGACAACCTTTTTCCAAGGAGAAACGAACAAGACGACAGTTATTTTCAAGTTTTAGCATTTTTTCTAACCATTTATTTAAAAAAATTGTATTTTTTCGAAAAATATACTTTAAAAATAATTACCGAATGAAAATCCAAGCATTCCGGGCTTTTGCTTTTAATTTCTGGAATTACTTTAAAAACAGAAATGAAAAACTTTAATAAAACCTTCCAAATCTGTAGTATATGATAAAAGCTGTCAATTTTTGTATTTAAGTAAAAAAATATTTTTTACAAATACCCTTGGAATTTTTTAACTTACTTATAGCTTGTTGCGGAATATTTGACTGGCGTGAAGTCCAAAACATTAGACTCCCAAAAATAACCAACAACAGAAGGAGAGTTAGAAAAACATATCCCATGATTTTGATTTTCCCGCGGTTCTTCTTCCAAAGGTTGTCTAGCTGACCATCTTCAATGGCCGAGTTTAAAGTCACTCGAAATGATTTGACCAGAGCTCCTTCACCATCCTTGACCTCGATATTTTTCCCGCCTTGAGTTTCAAACGGGGCAGATTCAGCCTGATTAATCTCCTGATTTTCACAATCCTTCATTGTTCTTGATAGAAATAAATTTTATTACTCGACTCGATTAGTTAAACTCACTCTGCTACAACGTTCGTTGGAGAATGACGAATGTCGATTGTGATGTTAAAATGAAACGTTTTTGATAATTATTAGAATTATGATTGGATACACTTTAAACTAAATAAAAAAGGACCAGGTCAAATGGCTCGCTGTTGTTCAACTAATGCAACACAAGGAAACAAGGGCTAACTTGATTATGGTGAAGGGTGAGCCTAAACAAATATGTATCATCATGTGGCATCCCTTTTAGCTTAAGCCAATTTCCTTAGAATTTGAGTCCAATTCATAAGCAGCTGAGTCCGAGTAGGTAGGTGAAAGATTAAGCGCTTTGGAACTCAATCGACAGCTTTTTAATTTTTCATTCCTATTCAAACTTCTACGGGACTGCCATACTAAAAATAGATTAAGTTGCTGAAGCACAGAGATTTGATTCAATTTCTCCGAAGCAGTGACCAGTGACTAAAGAAAATTCGGCGAAATGGGATTAAAATTATCTTTCTTCTTTCTCTGAATAAAAACTTGTTCAAGGTCAAAGGAATTTTGTACCTTTGGCTCTTTCTTTCTTTTTCTCATTCTCAATATTGCATGTGTATTTTTTATATAGGTATTATAATATAATATGCAAAGCTAGCTGTTGAAATATTTATAGGTTGAATATGCATAATGTTCCTTAGAAAAATCTGATGAGATTTTTATGATATTTTATTTTCGCTCGCTTACAATTTAAAATTTTTGTTTTAACTATTACTTTTTTATCTATTTTGAAATCACCAACCACCCTCCCAACACAGTTGGTTCTAATTGGGCGGTTTGAAGGGCGACGTGAAAAGTCGCTCCTGGTTCATCGAGTCCTCGCGGTTTCGGTACTCAAAGTTGACCTTTGCTTCAGTGTTACGAAAGATAACAATTAAAAGCCCATAAATAAGGGAGTATGGAGTAAACACTTGGAAAATGGTGAGAAAATATGACAAGCGATGAAGGGCGCATGGCTCTATGTTCTACCGTAAAAACTGTGTGGGCTTTTTACACGTCACCAGTCGGGTCGATTTTATTCAATTCTGGCGTCTTTTGAATTTTACTCGTCCACAATTGTTTTAAGTTTTTAGCGCATGGATAAAGCGGAAGTCTGAAAGAAACAAATTAAAACTTTGGTTTGACAGGTTTGACACGAAATTATGGAATAACGAAAAATTAAAAACTTGCGTGCCAAACGTGAATTTTCATCATCGATATTGAAAAAATCCAATGAAATAAGCAAATTGTTTTTCGTCCACAATTTAGACATTTTTTTCTTATTGGCGATATTTTACAAGGTATAATATACAAAATTGACTGTTAAGTATGTAAAATTACAATTTTCTTATAATACAGTAGAAAAGCATCGGCAACCGTTTTCTTGCGCATGTAAATATAATATAGTGCTGTGTCTGTAATGTCTAATCTTCGTCATGATTGTTCCATCTACTTTAATACGGAGCTCTTGAATATGAAGTTCCCGTCAAAATATTGTGCCCTTGCAGTGTTTTTTAAGCTTAGAAGTTTATGTTAAACCCTGCTGACTATGATTTAAAGATTAGTTGTCCTTTTTTATCTGCCTACATTTTTACATCATGTACATTTATTTCCATGAAACCCCGTTATTTCTAATAGTCCTTTAAATCCCCATTTTAGTTTTAACATTGTGTCTGAAGCGTCGTAGATATACGCACAAAGTTTCTAACACCATGGTTGTAAACCGTTTTGCGCATTTAAAAAGAGACCGAAAAAAGCGAAAAATGTTTTTAGATAACGATCTTTGAAATATTGGCATAGTTTCGGTTAAAAATGAAACAGTTACAGACATACAATTACAAACCGAAGCGATGCAGAATTTTTCAAATGCAACTTCTACCCTCAAAATTTCAAGGAGAAATCCAACAAATGAGAGAAGAATGCCCGCCAAAAACAAAAAGAGAGTGGCCAGAAACACAGAGTCCTTCAAGGGCAGAACAATCGATTCGCCTCCTGGCTTTTCTCCATGAAAAAATGCCCGGCCCTCCGACTCATTTCTAAACAAATGTGGGATTCCCTTTTCATTCTCCTTTCGAACTAAAAGCCTGTGCTCCAACCGGCGCCAAAAGGCCACCACTCCTGTACTCACCAAATGGGACAGACTTTTCATAATCAGGTCGGAATTGACTGGCATGTCGAATCTCCAGCAGTACAGGGAAACGTGGAACGGAGATTCGACCACATTGTGGTGTCGCTTGAACAAAACGGTCCAGGATTTGGCCGTTTCATTTGCTTCAAAAGTAGGCACGACAAAGGCCAACTTGTCCCGGTTGTAAATATTTCGGGCCTCTTGGGCAGTTTGGGGCCGGTCAAAAACCTCCGAGTTGTTCAAAATGATGGCCTCGTTTTCCATTTTCTTTGAGAGGTAGTCCGGGAACAGGGAAAAATATTGGCGGGTATTGAACCAATAATAATACGCAACAAAAGAGGCGGATGTTTCGTTGAGAAAGAAAAATTTGTACTGTTCTTTGACCAGCTTATCGATCGGTTTGTTAGACAAAATGACAGTGGGCGAAATTCGCAAGCTTTGAAGAACGGTCAGATACATGTTTGTGATAAAGAAGAGGCAGATGATCCAAACCAAGTGGAAATGCCAGGCAATAGTTGACCTTTGACAACTCTTGACCTCTTCCTCCGGGTCCCCTCGTTCTTTCACATCACCGTTATTCGGTCTGACTAAGTGGAAACGCCAGTCTCCAGTTGACCTTGACCTTTGACCCCTTTTGACCTCTTCCTCTATTGGACCTTGACCTTTGGTTTGGTTGTTCTTCGGTTCAATTTCACTATCCACGATGGTTTGAATTTGATTGACGAGGGGTCCGAGTACCACCAAAGACAGATAACCAAAATCAAGTTTCCCCCTTGAAATAGTGAATCCGAGGACGGAGCAAAGGAAATGGACGCTGACCTTGACCCCGGTGAGAACAAAAACCAGGGTGACTGTCAAGAGGATCCAGGTCATGTTGTCAAAAGGGTGGTGAAAACTGTTGAAAACCATGGACAGGTCTTGGGTCACATTCGAGGGGTAAATCACAACATCCACTGTTCAGACGATTTCATTAGAATTTCATTCGAAACGTACCTACAGTACAATGGCATCGGCAACCGTTTTTTATGTATGCAAATAAATTATGAACCAACCTTTCAATGCAGTTGGATCTATTTGGGTGGTTTGAAGGACGAATGTGCACTGCTGAAGTGGATATAGAAACGTAGGAAAGTTGCTACTGGTTGACCGAGTCCTCGGGGTTTTGGTACTCAAAGTTGACGTTTGCTTTGTAGTTACCAAAGATGACCTTTAAAAGCCCATAATTAAGGGAGTAAGCACTTGAAAAATGGTGAGAAAATATGACGAACGAGTTTAGAATAGCTCTATGTTCTATGTTCTACCATAAAAACTGTGCGGGTTTTTTACACGTCAGCAGTCGGGTCTAATTTTTTCAGTGCTGTTATCTTTTTACTTTTGCTCGTTCGCAATTTTGTAAAGTTTTTAGCTCATGGATAAAAATAGGAGTACGAAATTAAAAAATTGAAACTCGTGTAGGTTTGACACGAAATCATGCAATAAAGAAAAATCAACAATTTGCTTGCCAAATATGGACTTTAATTAGCGATATTGAATAAAATTCAATAAAATAAGCAGTGAGATTTTTCATGTCCAAAATTTAGACCCTTGTCTTTTGATTTTTATTTTTTCTTATCGGCGATATCTTGCAAGGTACAACGTACAAAATTGACTGTACAGTTACTGTAAAATTACTTTTTCTACA